>SMOI01000298.1:0-37848 GCA_008000375.1 Poteriospumella lacustris
AAGACAACGTCGGTACCAGGTCCATCTGTGGAATGGCCCGCAGGTACGAACCGTTAGAAAACTCAGAAAAATAGTGAAAAGCGCCCAAGGATTCATTCCAAACTCGATGTATGTTGGTCCTGTTGGGTGACGAATAAAATGGCTGCTTGGAGTAGACAAAGAGCGCGGATTGGGTTTCGTCGTCACTTGCACCACCATGCTCCCCTTCAAGTGTCATTCCGTGGTCACCAAAGAGCAACAACACACCGTCATCTGGTAAACGTTCGAGCACTTCCGCAAGAACCGTGTCCATAAGGCGCAATCGCTGTGTCATCAGCGGGTGCAATGCGTGGTGCGTGTGTCCAATGTGGTCCACACCAAGAAAATGAGCGATTAACAGGCGCCAAGGTACATCGTTTCGATTCTCTTGCGGAAAGAAACTCCACAAATGGGATAGAATACCATCATCGACCGTATTTAAGT
Source organism: Poteriospumella lacustris (assembly GCA_008000375.1). NCBI lineage: Eukaryota > Chrysophyceae > Chromulinales > Dinobryaceae > Poteriospumella > Poteriospumella lacustris. Next base: position 463 of record SMOI01000298.1, read on the forward strand.
CCCATGTGTTGAATGAATCGAACATATGAGTGGTGTGAAACACATCGCGGGGAAATAGCGATGCCCAGGTGTCATCGCCAAGGGCCACCATACAATTGCCTTCTTTCTCGCCCTCGCTCGTATCAAATTTTCTTCGCAATTGAAACAATAAATTGTCGTCGGAAATAGCCGAGCTGTTGAGGTTGGATCCAGCATCGATGAAGGTTGGAAAGCATCCTACTGTCAGTCCTTTCAAGCGCTGGGCGGTGACAGTTGGTGGATCAGCATCAAATCGAAAGATCAACGCATTGTTCGGTTGTTCTTCTATGAGACGTTGAATTGTTGACAAGCAATTGAACGGAGAATCATCACCACAAGATTTAGAGGCTTTCGGTGCGACGAAATCGAATCGTAAAGCATCGACAATGAATAGAAACACCTTCTTCTCGCCAGTAGAGCCATGGAAATGCTGATTCGATACAATGCCTAGCTCCTTCCTTGTGAGGAAGTACCCATACAAGAAAAGGATCAAGCCAATGGCAAAAGTGACCAGGACTGCAAGCATCATCACCGTTGCATTTTTTTGTGTCCGATGGTAGAGGTTCTGCTTGTCAACTATCCACTATCACTCGATCCTACATTACGTTCTCAACCACAACCACAAAGACCACGATTGAAGACATCAAGTAATGCTCCCCCAGAAGGCTTGTTGGCAAGTCGCTCGCTCGCTTCGTGAAGTGAACGTAAATAAAGGAGGATGATCGCGATGATGATGATATTGATGTTGTGCCCGTTTCTCTTTTCTCTTCCCGTTTCTCTTTTTCAGTTTGCAGTGAAAAGAGCCATCGTGCCATCCCATATCGATACGAACTCCTCGACCCTCGACCCCTTCACAAATCAAGTCACACCGGACACTGGTTGTGAGAATTGTCTTCGCATCTTCTTTTTGACGGCCTTTTCCCCCGCTTTCAAGAGTCACTGTTAATCTCACCCCTACGGCAGTTGTCAATTGTGAAATGAACCCGAAGGAAGCATCGCTGCTATCACATTTAAATGAAGTCAGAAGGAAGGCCCTTAGTGAAGGGGGTGTATCAACCATCATATATTGTGGGCAGCTGAAGTCCGAAAATGATCTCCCAGTTGCAATGGACGTTCATCGTCAAGTCGTCGAAGAACAAGTCAATCATGAGGAGACTAATATCACAGGGATTTTGATGGGACAGGTATGGTCATTTCGCTGATGAATACCATCATTTATATATGTTCTTACAATCAATCGTGATAGTCCAACAGCATCTTACACGTTTTGGAGGGCCCAACGTTCTCCGTCTTGCGGATTCTGAACAATCTAGCAGGTCATTCACATTTCGCATCAAAGTCTCCCATTCAATCTGGTTCCATAGTCTACGATACTGAAGATCGCCCAAAGCGGTTTTTCCCGGAGTGGTATTCATGCACACTGTCTGAGCAGAAGCCGAATGGCGATGAAGTGTCGATGGAGAATAGTGAAGATGTCGTTTTCGACATGGCAACCAAAATCCTCGATTTGGGAATCACGCTAAGTTCGGAAGTTCAAGAAGAGCTTGAACTGAGCAGGTACTGTCGCGACAGATTGTGGTTCGCCTTAAACGTCATTGACACTAATTTCATGCTGACTTGTAGATATGCGGACAAGTTTCCAGGAAAGACGACTATTCTGTCGCTGGCCAATTCGCCCGACTATTTTTCTTTAGAGGTGAGCCAGTTGCCCTTCATGTTCTCATTGTATGTTCTAACCTTTCGTCCATTTGGCAGGAGTTCGTTAAAGTATACTTCGATCCATATCACGTACACTTGACCACTGAAAAGACGTGGCCCGTGGAGCGTTTAGTTAAATACTAGGCACTCACCAACTATAAACAACATCAATAATTTATTTATTGCGTGACTTCCGTCCTGAACTATTTCATGCTACGGATCTTGTTGAGAAACTGATGGGACTTTGCAGGCGCTGGTGAGATGCTCCCTCCTTGTGGTAAAATGCGATGCAGCGCAGTAGAAAAACCAATCCGCATTTTTCACACCCCAACGTATCTCTGGCTTCGTCAAGATACCGCAGAAGGTTCTGCAGGTCAACTACAACTTGGAGCAGACTATATTTGCGACCCCATGTCACTGCTCTTTGTCGGGATGCAGTGTGATTAACAGAGCGGCTAAGTGTGAGATAAGGAAACTTGGAACGGTAATTAAAAAAAAGACCCTTATCGACCACTTTCTTTCCCATCTGTATCGTCTCTTTTTCATAAAAAAGTGCCATTCGAAGGGATGGAGTTAGGCCCGTTTTAAGAGGAGATGCCAATTTTGTAACGGTCGGTGGCCGCCATTCAAACGTCTCTTTTTCGTCTGCTCCGCTCCGACACTCTCTTCTAGTGTTTGGGAGAAGGTCGTACTCCATTCTGGTTGGATTGGGTCTGATTTTAGAAATAAAAGTCTTGGAACGATCTTTTTGAAGAAAGAAAATGTCTGCCTTTAAAGTTGTCGATGGCATCGATCAACGTTTAGGCCGAGAAATCGGTCGTACGGAAGGGCCCTACTCCGATGAATATACCGTCTCGCTCCGTATTTTTCCACACGAAGATTTAAAAATCACTCATAATATCGATCTGGATTTCTTTGTATCTCCTGGTTTGCGTGATTTTGGTGGAGTACGAGTGTTTATCCGCGATGAGGATACCCTGGAGTACATCCCACCGGAGTATCGAGGCGAGGAAGGTGGTAAAACGACCATCACATTTCCATGGATGGTGAAAATCCGATATTCTGTACCGGTGTGGTTTTTCGCTGTTCGAAGGTTGTTTCGAGTGGATGGATTGGAGCCCTGGAGATCTTCTGTGCTGGTAGCGAAGGAATTCCGCAGTTTCGACGAGATGGTTCAAGGTGGGATCAGTAGTGGCCGTCATTTAGCCTCTTCTTCATCCAAAAGCAATAGTGGCGCCACAATCACGCTCTTCTTCGGCACGGCCAATAGTCAGGGACGGCGGCCGTACATGGAAGACGTTGATTTGTTGATGGAGACCTTCCCTATCGACACTCGGGACATTTCCGTCTTCGGTGTGCTGGATGGACACGGTGGTCAAGATTGTGCTCGTTTTGTGGCCGAGGATTTCCCAAGTATTTTAGCCAAATTCATTCGAGGCGGCAACAGTTGTCCAGAGTCCTTGTTCCGTGCCTTTCAAGAAGTGGATCAGAGTTACATCAAACATACGCGGGACAGTCATGCTGGTAGTACTGCGAACCTTGCTGTCTTTGACAAGGGTACCAGTCGATTGTACATTGCGAATACGGGTGATACTCGTGCCGTATTATCTCGTGACGGTGTAGCCATGGAGCTGTCGTATGATCGAAAGGCCTCTGATGCTGAAGAAATCGCTCGTATCGTACGTGCCGGTGGATTTGTGGTCAACAATCGTGTGTTAGGCACGTTGGCTGTCTCCCGCGCCTTTGGAGACATTCCTTTGAAGAGCAATCCCAATGTTCTGTTGGTAGATCCCGAGATTACGTGTGTCAATTTGGCGAAAACGAACACCACGTCGCACGCCAACAACTTCGTTATCATCGCGACCGATGGTCTGTGGGATGTATATTCTTCACAGGAGGCCGTGGATTTTGTACGTACACGTTTGGTGGACATGGATATTCTGGATGACATCGCACCGTATCGATGTAAGCTCTCCGATGCGTCGGTGTCGTGGGCGAAGGAAGAATTGCGACGGAAGCTGCAAACGATCGCCGATGCGCTCGTGAAATCCGCGATTCAAGAACGAAACTCGATGGACAATGTCACGGTCTTGTTGGCATTGGTACAAGCACAAGATCCGGGACGTATGGGTACGTGTGCGTTTGCTTCTATTCGATGAGCCTGAGACGTGTGGGGGTAATTTGGTCTGTCTGGTGATGTTCTGTTCGTGTTTTTATGTAGATGGCGATGACTTCGACGACGCGCTGAACATGATCCCCGCCTTTGAAAGCAGCAGTAGCAATAAGAAGTTACCCTCTCCCGATGAACGGAATACCCTCGTAGACAGCAACCGTGATTATGGTAGCAGCAGCAGTAGCAGTGGTATTGCTGGTGGCGGAAGTAGTAGCGGTGGTGGGTTTAGTAGTGGCAGCAGCGGTAACAGTAGTAGCATGTATGGTGCGCGAGGTCGGCTCGTACGAGGTTCGAGCGGTGAGGAATATGGTGATTTCATCTCCAAATACGGGGCGTCGTCGTCGTCAACGGCGTCGACTTCGACTTCAGCAACAGCAGCAGCAACAACTACAGCAGTAGCAAAAGCTGCAACCGCTTCATCATCGAACAGCAAAGGCAACGATGATTTGAACTTCTTGGACTTCGATTTCCTCGAAAACGACAACAATTTCCGGTGAAATGCCCCGTCGGTGGTGGTGGTAGTGGTGGTGGTGGTGCCTCTTCGCTTTGTGACCACCACTCCTTCTCCAGTGCTTTGAAGTGTATTTGTCTGTTTCTGGCCCTGGGGGGGGGGGGAGCTTTTCTTGTGTAAAGATGAATGGAAATTAGAGGAAGTATCTTGACAACACCGTCTCGTCGATGATTGTGATGTGGTTGGTAGGGCATCTGGTCGGGGGCGGGGTCGGGAGTGCGTCGGGTGATGATAATGATAGTCTCTCCGCGACCGACAGATGCTCCCACCGTGTCGATGGTCGATGGTGGTGACAAGCACCGCCGGCAGCCCATCAAATACGAATACCTCTACCATCCTCTCTCTCCTCCCTCTCCCCTATCATAAGAGGCCGTGAACTGAATAACAAACGTATTTACAACCCTATTTACAGCAGCAACCACCCGGGTGGTTATACAGCCACATAACTGGGCAACGGGGCAAAGGCATGTTTGCACTCGGGTGTCACCAGATTCAGCTCCAAGCGTACGGCGTCCAAGTGTGGACAATAGCGATCGTGGACATTGGACAACATCGTCATCAAGGCACGGAAACCTTTGTCCGTGATCCCATTGCGTTGTAGATGCAAGGCCACCAACGACCGCAAGTGACCTATCAACATCACGCGAATGATGGCTTCGACACCGTCGTCGCCCAGGTTGTTGTTCCCCAAGAGCAACTCTTCCATTTGGTTGAAGATCCCGTAGCCACACAAATCACGGTAATAATCGACACTCAACGCCGTCAAATGATTGCCCCGCAAATCCAAGACCCGTAAACTCGTCACATTGCCCAAGCGTACGCCTTGTATCAAGCGCAGGAAGCCATCGTCTCGAATGTCACAGTTTTGTAAGCGAAATTCTTCTAAAAACGGACACGCGCCCTGCGACATTTCACTGGCCAAGGCCAACGCACCTAAGGTACGTAAGTGATGCCCATAGACGATGCGTATGTCGGAGGTGTCCTGGAAATCAACCCCAGGGAACGCAATGACCGGGTCATCGACATGCCGATGGGCCACACCGCTGTGACCTTTGCCTTTCCCACCGCCACCACCGCCACCAGCACCCCCGAAGCGACTGCGATGGAGATCTCGTCGCAGTCGTTGAAGATCAGCGGTGGGTGCTACTTCTAGATCTAAGGTCGTTTCTCCCACACCGCTGAGTTGTGAAGCAGCGGTGGATGGCCGTGACACGTTCGATGTACCGGGACGACTGCTGCCACCACCACCGCCGCCGCCGCCGCCGCCGCTGCCGTGGCGCGATGCTAACGCCGCCTGCGACAACGACGTGGTCAACGACGGTAACGTGCTCGTCGTCATGGATGCCTTCTTTTGACGCCGGGCGGCTCGTTCTGCTCGTGCTTGTTTGCGCATTCGCTTTTTCTGTCGAATGGATTCACTGTCCGCGTCAGGACCCGCGAGTTTGTCCAAACGATGTTGTTCGAAGATGTGATCCAACTTCTCGTCTTCCAAGTCCAACAGAGGCTTGTCAAAATGTAACATACCATAGCGAATCATCATCGTTTCAATGTCTTCCGTAATCCGCTGATCTTCCTCGAGAATGGCTTTGTCGCGGGCGATAATGGCTTGTTTTTCCGCTTCTTTTTGAGCTTCCAAGACCAAGGCTTCTGCTGCTTGTTTGGCAGCAACCGCCGCTTCTTTCTCAGCAAATTTCTTATACATTCCCTCAATCGCCCATTCTGGTAATTTGTCGCAATAGAAATTGATCTTCTCGTTGTCTCGTACCCGCTGCGCTATTTTATCGTCGAAATCCTTCGTCAACAGCAGCTTGTTCTTTTTCTATGTAAGTCACGCAGACACACAAGAAGATGAAAAACCAACGAAAACAATGATGATGAAATGAATGATTTCCAAACCTTTCGAGAATTGCGTTCAATGCGCTGTTGTCGCTCTTTGGCTTCCTGTCGAATCAAGCGCTCTTCTTCTTGGATCGCATCTTCGCGGACTTTCTTCTGCAATTCATCGAATTCACGGATTCGACGTTCATATTCCCGTAAAATGTAATGTTTTCGGCGTTCGCGTTCACGAGCACGCATGGTCATGACCCAGGTATACGCCTGTTTGACATATTTCAGCCGATCCGGTCGTTTCTTCACCACCTTCAAATCTTGTAAATGCGTTGTATCGGCTTCCTTTGGTGGCTTCTTTCCATCTTCCAGTTCACCAGGCAGCAAACTGGCGACATGTTTCATGAGATCATACCCTGAATCGGTGGAGGAGGCATCACTTTCACTTTCATAGTCTGCGTCGTCAAATTCTTCAACCTCCTCTTCTCCGTTGAAGAATTTATCCAAATCCAACCGTGGTTTCACTTCTCCACCAATAGAAACGGGCCCTTTCTTGTATTCTCGCCTTGGCAATTGGGCAAAGGGAATATGTGGCAAGGACATCGTTTCTCGTTTCTAATGCTCTTTCAACTCTCCACTGCTTTCTAAGCTGTTGAAATATAAAATAAATAAAAAAAATAGTCAACCCGCCGATATGTTTCCCCGGCGTTAAGTACTTGTTCGAGTTCTGAGGGAATAAGTTGTGTTTTCCTCGCCGTGAATCATTTCTATTGTGAACAACAGAAGAAGAACCGACGAGCCGACGACAGAACTTGGAACAATAATGAAACCGCCTGATCAACAACAAAAATGTAACGCTCCTCAGTTTTGGTAAATGCCGCTGTTAAACGAGATTCTATTTACAATATTCTTCATCAAGATAGTGTGAAAAGTATATTAACCTACGGGCCTTTGTGACCTTCAGGTCGGAATATTCCAAATTCTCCTTGAAATGTATGTTGAAAGGTTTTGATATCTTCTTGGAAACCATCGCACATGTGTCGCTCTGCAGCCAATTGCTGATCACGATCTTTCCACGAGGAAATAGCTGTAGCTGTCTCTGCATCAGGTAGTGCGTTAGAATTGCCATGCACACCATGAACGTGGACATGTCCACGTAGTTTGCGGATGATAGGGACGATATGCTTGAGACGCCACGCGACGAGGGACATGGCAAAATCGTACAACTTGATATCCCACTGGTTTAGTTGCCGCAACTTCTCCTTGATTGCATCCTAAGAAAAATACGAGATTCCACACTGGTGAACAAGATACAATAAACAAAAGAATGACACAAACATACCTCGTCAGGCGCAAGCTTCGGCTTCAATAAATCTTGCATTTTGCGATTGCCGCGCAGTTTGCCGCCCATGACTAGATTTGTGCGTCCACTGAAAACTGCATTCACTGTGTCAACTTCTGTTTCATCACCCAACCATTCCGATATCAGAATCAAATCAAACTTAAGCAAAGTTTGTTTCGCCTTTTCAAAGTCTTCAGGACCAATTGGCGACTTCCCATTCCAATTGGAGAAAGCCTTCGTGTAATAGTTCTCAATCTCGATATAGTTACTTCTAGGGTCTTCCTTCAAAATGGATTGTTTATAGCTAGAACTGTCTTGCCAAGCCGATACCCATTCTTTCATAGATTTGCATCGATCGGTTTGATGGAGCACCCCGTGCAACCAGCCCACATGCTCATACCAATACAATGACAAAATGCGATTGATAGGCTCACGCATGGTGGTCACAGTAAACACATGCGGTAAGCCAAGGATATCTTGGTTCAATATGTGACCCTCAGTTTCTTCATATTGAACAAAGTAGCGCTGATTGGATGCTTTGATCACATCGCGTACGGTTGTCCCAGCTGCCTTTCGGGAGTGATACATGTAGTAGATTGTGCGATGCTGATAAGTACACTTCAGCTTACGATAGATGGAATCCTTCCAAGTGGAAAACATAGGATCAATCGGATTGCTTTGCTCAATTCCTTTCACCTCCCGCTTTGAAGACGAAGAGAGTTTTTCAATCGCAGAATGAACGTCAGTATTGGAAGTAACTTCATTGACCGTTTTCAGGGTCATCGTCAGCATAATACACATAGAACATACTGCAACTATGCCAAGAGCCTTGATGACTCCCGATAAAGACGTCATCTTTTCCAAAGTGAATTACTGTGACAAAAGAAGAACACGATGGCTGACATCAACTGTCACATCATCATCGTCGCGTGCTAGTCTGGGTTGGGTTTGGGTTTGGAAGTGGGGCAATCGAGCGCGTTGAGGCATCGGTCTAGCTCTTCAATGTCTCCACAGAGAAGGTGAACTAACTGTCAGATTTGTTCATTTGTTTATTTATTTTATTGAAGAATGAAACCTGTATCGTGGGGAACAATGGCGCTGGGTGTACTTGCGGTATGCTCGATGATACTGATGCTGTTGACATTGAAAGTCGCATATGAAGAATCCCATGGACTTAGCCCACAGTTAAATGAAATAGCAAAAATGGCAACTGACGACGAACGAGTTGGATTGGTGATAAAACGATCCGCCATGCTCCAAGATTATATCGCTAAGCTGTCGACGGAAATCCAGAAGTTGAAGCAAGACAACGGAAATCTTCGTGGTGCTGCTTCTTCGTGATTAATTGCCATTCATAATGAGTTGCCATTCTTTTCTTTTCATTTGTACAAACTGTATCATAGTTCATTACTGTCATTTCCATCTCTTTGTCTGTCCTTCTTCGCTCATGGCTTTGCATTTACATTGTCAAATTGAACGACTTGTAAATGCTTCTAATTTGTTGTTACATCTTCTGCTGTTCTTGTTGCGTCAATGGTTAATGACTTCGAAGTAAATAGTAGAGACTCCGATTCATAGTCTTAGCCCGACTTCGGTCTCTTTTCTCTGAGTTTCTTGAAGAAAAGTTCGAAGACAAAAAGACCATTGCAACAATCAGAACACTTTTAGAGTAACACCAAATTAGCAGCATTTACAACTCGATCAATGCTGCAAATACGGTTGGCAATGAACGAGAAAAGCATTTACAAAGACAATCTACGAAGCTAAAAATCTTCACCGGTGATCTGACGCTTTCCGTCCTTCACAATGTTGATGGCTTCTTCAATATCATCTTCGCGGAAGCGGCTTAAACTCGGTACAAGAGATAAGATTTCCGTCAGTGTAGAGTTAGAGTCCACAAAGTTGATCAAGCAATTCATCTCGTAAACGTGCAGCCTGGTCTGCTTTCCAATTTCATGACTACTTTCGGATGACAAAGTGAACAGCATCTCCCCAAGTTTCCTAACAGATTCACAAAAGACAGAAAAGAAAAGTAAGAAATAGCCAACAACTGCCCAGAGAAAGATATCTTACATTCTGAAGCTTTCACTCAAGCTCGCTAGCTGCGATTCATTTTTTGTTGTCACGACTTTGTCCAAGAATTCCAATGTTGACATCAAGTAGCTGAAATGGAAAGCTGCGATGTTAAGGACGGTGCATGTTGGACAGCATCTACCAAAAATTACCTGTCTCGACTAGTTTCAGACTTCTCTTTACATAGCACCCACATCTCATCGTTGGAAACGCAAATCACGTTGTGGAAGTTGACGCTTCCAAACTTCAAGAGCAACGCATCTTCCTCGGTATCCGTCGCGCTATTCATCGCTTCAAGTCAAAAACCTTTCAAAACTGCTGTAACTTGGTGTGGATAATCCAAAAGATTATGCTTTTAAACGTATCTCCATCCCTTTTTTGCTTGTTCGACTTGATTGACCAGTGCACGAGCGGCTCGACTGAAACGAGGACACCCTACATCAACCCAGATATACACTGACTATCCTTGTTTTGTCGCATGTCGCATGTCGCATGTCGCATGTCGCATGTCGCATGTCGGTGTCGGTTTGTGCGGGAAAATCGATGGAGGAAGAGAATCCTCTTCTGCCCAGGTGTTTCCTCGAAAGGCCTTGGGCGCATGGGAAAAAATAACAACGGTCGATGGATGAACTGTTGTGCATCCTCTTCCCACCGGTACCGTATCAAGACGAAGAAAATATTTTGAAAAGAAAGCATTTTTATCGATTGCTACGCCTGCGGATTTTGCTTAGTACAGTTCAAAATCTTGTTCTGCAATTCAACCCATTTAGTGTAGGTGCTTCATCGCGAAAATTTATTCATCATGCTGCGACGAGAAAAATCAATGAAATCAGTGTCTCCGATGGATTCGGCCAGAAATGGATTTGAGGCTTTGGTCAAAATGGACCGCACGGACTCTGGAAAGCTCAATATTCCTTCCCCCCATGGTTCGTTTCAACGAACTCAATCGTTCATCAAGCAGATTTTATCTATGAAAGCCGATCTGAATCAACTGTTCCCCTCCGAAGAAAAGGAGAAGACGAAATATTCTCCATCGCCGAGTGCATCCTCGGCCAGCAGTGACTTCCAATGCAGCAGCAGCCGTAGCTATGGCATGTACAAGAAGAAAAACAACCGAAGTGTCAAGCTCGCGCCTCTGACTCCTGACAGCGTCTCCTTCTCCACCCCTTCCACGGATGTGACGCCCGCGTCTTCCAAGCGATTGTCCGTTGGGTTCAGCGCTCAGGAATCCCCTTCCGATCACAGTCGTCTGTGGCAAGATGTGCATTCCCCTTCCAACGCTCGCACGACTTTGCCTTCGGTGCATGTGCCTCCCCCGCGTGCGTTGAATCCCACCATCGCACGTAGCCTTCACTTCGCCGAAGATGACGAGCTTATTAACTTGCACAGTGACGACAGCAGTGTCGGCGCTGTCCAATGCGAAGAGGATTACTACAACATCCACCACACCCGTTCGCAGGATCCTTTACCGCGAAAGATCTCCAAGCCGCGAAAGTCTGTCACTCTCGATGCTCTGGAACGCAGCTTCATGGCAGAACCAGCGATTACCCTGGCGCCGTTGCGGTCATCGTTGCCGAACATGTTACAATCGTCGTCGAGTGAGACGATTGTCGATGAATACGATGCACGCTCCTTAACTTTGCAACCGTACTCCTCCGCCTCCACTTCCTTCAGTCAAAGTGTGGACGGTGACGATGAAATGGACCAACGTATCTATGCTCCGCTTCAGGTGCGAACCAAGTCCTACAACGGTGCGGGATTGGCGTTTGAAATGAGTGATGTAGCGACCGAGGAAGAGGCGATGGTCTCTACCGCGGTGAAGGTCAAGCAATCCCCTCGTGTTGCCAAGCAAATGGCTCCTCGCAACGCTGTCGCGGTCATGCCCAGCAAAGAAATCGAAGTTGAACCTGTCGATGACTATGGAGACGATGATTTCGTCGATTTGGACAACGACGTGGCGTCGCCAGGGGCTGCGGAATCGGAAGTGGAATTGTTCTTGGAGGCCTATTGCTCTGGCAAAGAAACCCAAGCAACCACGGCGTTGGAAGCATTAACCTTGGAAAGCTCCAGTAAGAAATCGGTGAAACAGCGCAAAGGCACCGGTATTCCCGCGAAGAAGCTGTTGTCCATGGGTTCGTTTGATGACGACGGGGAGATCGAAGAGTTTGACGACAGCGATTCGGTGACGGAGAAGACCTATCGTTCTGTCTCACAGGGCAGCAGCGGACGACGAGAAGGCTGTGCCCACGGTCACAAGTACGCGACCGAGGAGGACTACGAGGACGAGGAGGAAAACAACAACTGTGCGCTGTACTCGCGCTCGATGGATGCCACTATGGATCCTTACCACGACGATGTCGATATCATCTACGTCCTCTAAGGAGGGGTGTGCCTCTCCCCCCCCCCCTCATCAATATATGCGCTGTGCGCTTGACCTCCCATGCCCCCATCTCGCCCCCCCCCCGTTTTTTCTTCGACCATCGACGCGTCGGAGAAGCGTAGCGTATGAAAGTATATTCAAGTATATTTGACGATAGTTTTGTCCCCGACGGCCCGACGGCCGCCAGTCACCAGCAGTTGGCGACCCCTTTGAAGCCCCTGTCGTTGTCGTTTTGCAATCCCCCCTCCCCTTCCGCCACCACTATTTATTGGACGTTTTATCCATCAGCAAATCCTCGGTTGTTTCTCTCCGTAGCGTATCTCTTCTCTCTGTCTGCCTCTCTCTCTCCTTCCCAACCGTCTGTTGAGTAGAGTGTACTTGCCATTCCCCCACTCCGCGTTGACCCCCCACCCCCAGGGTGAAGCGGTTTACGTTACAAACAGTGTACGTTACATTCGTTTCACACAAGTGCCAAATACGCCAGCAATCCAGCAGCGCATACGTTTTTATCGTTTCTCTTTTCTTTCGACGGATGTCTCTTCGCCTGGTTCTCTGTGCGTTTTACCTTCTCCGTCTTTGCCTTATCTCTTCTACCCCCTTCCCCCCCCCCCCCCTATCCCCTATATCCTCTTCCCAGTGGACCGATTTCGATTTTGTTCGTTTGGCCGCCTCGTTGCGCTTGGCTTGGCTCGGTTCGGTTCGGTTCGATTAGTTCTTTTGTCATTTTCTCCAGTTTTAGAGTTGGAAGAGAACGATGACCCCCCATCCCCCCCCCTCCCCTCTCCCCGCGCACGCCTTTTGGTGTCGTGCCAGGGCAGCGTTAGTCCAGTGGCGTGTAGCCCGGTTCGGTTTGTTCTCTCAGTGTCGTTTTCTTGTATTTCCGGTTTTATAGTGCGGTTTTCTTCGCTTTTTTCTTTTCTTTGTTCGTTTTGTCGGTTGGCTGTCCGTGTTGTAGCCATCCATCCCCATCCCACACACCCCTGCCTATCCCCCCCCCGCAGTGTTTCACCAATGAATAGACGATAGATCGGTGTGAGTAGTTTTGTCTTTTCTTCTCTTTGTTTGATTTCTTCGGTTTCGTGGGTATTCGCTATATATCGCTCACGTCCGGTTATCTTGTGTCTAGCTGCTCGTTTACCCGGTTTTTCTGCCCCCCCCCTTCTCGACGCCTGTCTCCTGCGCTTCCTCCTCTGTCCCCTCCCTTATCGATTGTTCGCTTTTCGCTTTTCGCTTTCGTCGGTCGCTTTGGCGAGTGTAGCATTGTATCGGTCCCCCCCCCCACGACTCTTCATTTCATTCGCGCGCCATGTCGCCATCGGTGTCATTGATGTTTCTGTTGCTCCCCCCTCCCACTCACCTCTCTGTTCCCTCCATTCGTGCCTTACCGCTACGAATGCACAGCGTCTTCTCTCTATCTCCGTCTCTCACACTGGCACGCCGGTCGGGCGGGTCTCTTCTTCCTTCGTCCGCATCGGCGGCCGGATGGAGGCGGGGGACTACAGACCCCAGGCGTGTCGCATGTTTTCTCCATTTGCATATCGATTGTTCTGCCTCGCCCTGCTACGTCGGTGGCCTCGTCGTGCTCTTCGTGAAGAATACGACGAAGGCAACTGACTGCGATATAACCCCCCCCCCGCGACATTGCTGCACATCCCACGCGTTGCTTCTTTGCCGTTTACGAGAGGAGGGGCGGTGGTGTCTGCCACCCCCTCTCCCCTTCTCTCCCCTCAGTTTCTTTTTCCTTTGTGCGCAGCGCCGACCGCAGACCCTTTCTGAAAATAAAACGAGCAGAAAAATGAAAGGAAACGATACACCTGCCCCTGTGACGGGGGTCGGTGGGTCTGTCGGTCCGCACCTGCTGCGTACGTCATTGATGTTGATTTTGTCATATCCGCAAAAAACACACGCTTTCCCTTCGCAATAATGTCACGTTTTCACGCTTTCTTTCTTTCGTTCTTTCTTCATTCTTGTTGGTTTTGTGGTTTGTTCGTTATTTGATTTGATTTGAGTTGGTGGTGGGCACGTTGTTGCCTCGCCCCCTCCTTCCCCCCCCCCCCACACACACACCCCACGTCTCTACTGCTCCGCATCAAACGGTCATTGATTTCATTTCTTGGCGTCGCTTTCGCTGGGCCTCGCTCGCTTTGGTTTCCTTTTTCGTTTTGTTTCGTTGCTTCTTTCGTATTCCGGGCACTGCTTGTGCTCGCGTTGTTTACCCATCGCCATCAGCAGCAGCAGCAATACGTACGCGCGGGTTCTCTCCCTTTATAGCTGTCTGTCTACCTGTCTTCTACCTTCGCTTTCACCGTCTCATCCGGAGCGACTCACTTTCTCCTTCTCTTTCTCTTCTGTTTGTGTCGTTCGTCGTTGAACCAGCGGGTACATCAGCGTCTTCTCCGCCAAGTGTGCCGCTGTGTACATGCCATGCGTCCTCGCCGTCTGCTACTACAGCGGAGCGGGTGCGATCGCCGCGCCCATCGTCACGCGTACACCGCCCCCCCCCGCCCCGCTCCTCTCTTTCTCTCCCTGTTCTGTCTCTGCCCTCTCCCATCCGTTTCGCGTAGTCCATCCGTTGTTCTCTGTGTCTCATCTCATGGTTCATCACTCGCCACCCTCTCCCCCTTTGTCCAATTTACTCTCCTCCTGCGCTCTCCTACCCCCTCCCACCCCCTACTCTCCTCTCTTCTCATTGACACGGAGTGTTATGACGTATACGTAAACCAAGTCACCACCAATAAACCCTAACACAATTAACTTAGTATGGATTCTCTCGCCTTTCACCCCTCACCTCGCATGGTACTGTTCACACAGACAGACAGACATTAAACAGATGAATCCAGTCACGGTACGTCCGTCCCCAGGGCGCAGGGCGGAATCTGTACTGCGGCTGGCGCACTTAGGAAGGCTTTTACGTACTGTGTATCTCTTGCTACGTGTCTACGCGGACTAGTCGACGGTCTACAACCCTAAGCCTACCCCCCCCTGCCCGCACTTATACCCCCATACCCTAACGTACCCTCCTCCTCCCCACAGATGGACAGAGGTGTCGATGTTGGATGCATACCCCGTATTGGTTTGCGTCGGTGATACGGCGACGCTAATGTAGTGGTGACATCAACCAGCAGCATCCATCGGCCAAGTGTGTGTCTCTCTCTCTCTCTCGAATATGCAGTATCTCTCTCCTCTTATCACGGTACAGAACAGGGTGTTGTCCCTGTCACGTCCGGTGTGTGTGTGTGTTTGTGTGTGCGTGTCTCGTGTCGTACACCCACCCACCTGCACACCCATCAGACGAACGTCCGTTGGTGAGAGACCCTGTACGAGGGAGAGATCGAGACAGAGATCGAGACTGATTTGCGAGAGAAAGAACAAACCCAAATGCCGTATTGGTCAGTGTACTGAGTTGTTGTGAACCAAAACAAACTAAATTAACGTTACAGTATCACCGAGGCAAACCAATACAAATGTATGCATCCAACAAAGACATTGACAGCGACACCAAACCACAAAACCAAAAAACAAAAAACAAAAACAAAAAACAAATGCGAAAAACAAAACAAAACAAAAAAGCGCGGGGGTGGGGTTGTGTGTGACAGGACACCGAGAGAAGCGGAATAAAAAACGGCGGGGGTTGCGTGTTAGAGACAGATGCGGCAGATGACGATGAAGAGAGAGGCGACGTCGCGGTGCCTCTGCGTTCATCATCCCTCCCTTCCTACGCAGGTAGGTAGGTAGGGGTAGACGAGTTCATTTCATTGGGGGGTTTCTTCTTTTTTCTTCTTCGTTTGTCTGGAGAGGGAATCGTTCGTTGGTTCTCTTCTTCTGGTGTGTATGTGCTTTTTTCTCGTTTTTTTCTGGGGATTTCTTCTTCGTCTCGCGTTCTCCTCTCTTCTTCGTTGTTTTTCTTCTTCTTTTTTTGGTGTATTTCTGGTGTTTCTCTTGGGGGTTTTTCTTGTTGTTCTTGTTGAAGGAGGAGAATGCGCACGAGTGGTTGTTTTTTTCCGGCAAATCTGCGTAACAGCAGATACATTGCCATCATGAGGGAGATATTGTGCGTGAGTGAGTGTATGGACGTCGACGTCGTTTCTGTCCCGGGTCTAGCGTCGTCCCGATCGTTGCCATTCCAAAAGCAACTCTGTTGATCGTTTGATGTCGTTGTTGGTACGTAACAAGGCTTGGATGATATCATCCCGACGGAAGCCCATTTTCTGCAGTTTCTTGATGTCGTTGACCTTCACGCGGCCAGATAGTTGTGATAACCCGCTGTCAGACATGGAATCGCCTGATGATACACTGGCTCGACTCTACAGTGGCACAGAAGACAGGAAGGAGGGTGTGTTAGCAAGCAAACCAGTGGTACAGGCGCGATGAGCATGGAATTCATCTTACCGAGAGCGTTTCTCGACGCGCGGGTGCCATCGGCACGTAGGGAATGCCACTTGATGGGTGACTAGGTGGGTATTGAGTGGGCATAGGTGCTGGTGGCATGGGAGGAGGGCCCATAGACCCGCCATAGTAGTTGGGAGGGTAGTACCCCTGTGTAGATGGGTCGTACATCGGCGATGGTTGTGTTGGAGGTGGGACGGGTGGTCCTGTGCCGTAAAAACTGTTTCCATAGGGTGGCTGCATCGGTGGGCCCGGGCCCATTGTCGGTTGAGGGGGCATCTGTGACGGATATTGAGGAGGATACATGGCATTCATGTTATTCATGCCGTTCATGTCGTACATAGATTGACCCATCATTCCCTGCGGAGGCATAGCCATCGCATTTCCACTCATATCATACATAGATTGATTGGGCATATTGTTGTAGTCTGCGGGTGAGGGTTGAGGGGAATAAAATGATTGTGAAGGAGGGGGGATAGGTTGTGGTTGTGTCGGTGGCATTGTTGGGTTGTTGCTGCCGTACATCATGTTAGGATTCTGATACATCGATTGATTCGGCATACCCATGGGATTGGGAGGTGCGGGCGAAGACTGCTGCATCATGGCTTGTGACGCTAAATGCCGACTACCTCTATATTTAGCTTATAGTTTCTTAGTTACCATCACCACACGTTCCTCTCCGGCCTCCGTCTGTGGGTTCGTTGTGGTTGATGGTTCTTCCATCACCTGATGTGTAAACACATCTAATTAACCTATCCTCTATTTCTTCTCGTCTGGTTATTACTTCAGTGTTCCTTTTCGGACCTGAAGGTATTGTTAGTGCGCCTTTTCGGACACTAACGTTACCAGCCTTGTAGATCCCAGTGAATAGGTCACTTAGATCCCAAGCTTTTCTAGTGTGTTACCCTTATAACACCACAGTGATCACTACCGTTTTTCGGTAACCAAAACTTCATTTCAATGTCTTCTCAACGTCAGCCTGCTGAGTCTGTGGATGACTCCCTCCAGCTCGATCGTGGGGCCTTGGCCTTTCCTCAGCTGCAGGGAAATACTTCTCAGACCACAGCCGGTCAGAATCGCCAGCTCCTCGAAGGACTCCTGGTGGCGGTCCAGCACTTGACAGACGCGGTTAATCAACGTCTTTCTGTTGCACCAGTGCCAGTGCCAGCTGTCACTTAGATCCCAAGCTTTTCTAGTGTGTTACCCTTATAACACCACACTTGTTGCTGCAAAGGGGGTTGCGGCGACATCGAGTTGTTCCCTGGCCCACCAAATGTTCCCATGTTCATCGACATCGTTGGCTGAAGATTGCCAGTTGATTGAGGAATACTGCTGCCGGCTGATTGATTGGGGTACATCATTTGTGCCCCTACTTGCTGAGAGTTGTTGGGTTGATTGCTATTGGCCGTTCCAGAGACTGCGGCCGCTGTGGGAGCTGTTACCGCCCCTCTAGGCGCTGTGTCGTTTTCTCTGCGACTTAAAATGTGTTGTAGTGCATCAGTTTCCGTCATCCCATCGGCAACTAACCGTTCGACATGTTGCTTTTCGACATTGGAGAGGTAAATTGTTTCGGCTGTGACCACGGTCGCCACTATTGACGGGTCGTCTAATGGAACTAAAACAGGCTCTGCGGTAAGATTCACAACCTCTGGTCCATTGTCCAAACCTTCATCGTCAGGAATTTCTTCCACGGCTGCTTCAATCGGAGCGTCGTCTTCGGGGTTATATGGCGCTGGGTGAGGCTGCGCAGGTTGAGACTGAGGAGGCTGCTGTGGTGGAAGCTGTGTAGACTGTTGGGGCTGTCCAAGACTCGGCCTCCGACCATTTCCATTTGTTGTTGAACTTCTGCTGGATGATTTTTGCTTTGACTGTTGACCTTGCTGTGCCTTGATTTCATGCTGAGACTTTGTCTTTCCTTTTCCCGGCTTCGGGGAACTTGTTTTGTTTCCCATGATGATCAGATCGACGGTTCTTCTCTCCACAAAAACAAAAAAACAAAAATGCAAAGGCCAGTAAAACGAAGGAAAACTAGCTGTCCTTTTTGTGAAATAAAAACCTGTCGGGAATACCAGTGAATATGAAATATGAATTCCCGGTATCCAGATATTCTTTTTTCCCCGCTCTTGATGAACCGCCACTTGAAAGAGCCATGAACAAGTAGCAGCATCTCACTCAGTGACTTGCCGCAACATCGGCAGCGGGCAGCAGAGCAACAACAGGAAAAAGACCAGGGCAGCCTTGACACAGCAGAGACACATGCGCCAAACACATGCCGTTCAAACAGCGAGAAGGCTCTCTCATTCGATTCATTGCCATCGAAACGTAGGTCGGTTCGTTTTCTATAGTTGCGGAACTACGGAAAAGGACCTATCCAAAACAGGAAAACAAAATTGGCGACCGGCTGGGAATCAGAAATCGGCCAAAACGGACTTGCCCTTCTTCGACCTCTTCTCACTTCCTGTATCAACTGAATCCATACATACCACAAAGGAATCGCGATTCTCCGTTGGATTCACCAAGTGAAGGGGATCTTAGTTGGTATTGGAACCCATTTTACCTTTTTGCGGGGGGTGTCCATTAGTTCGTGAAGGACTTGGTCTTTGTTGTGCGCTTGTCACATTTTTATCCGGGATCAACAATCGGAAAATGCTCGGGAGCTTAAGAAAGGTAACCCAACAAGCGCACACAAATCGAGTATTATTGGTAATTTGATTGTTCTTTGGTGGTTTCTAGAGTATCAGTAAAACTCTTAGCAGGGCTACTGAAATCATCACTGGCAATGGTGAGTTGACCCCCATCGTTGCTTGAAACTGACCGCAATGTCATTTGACCACGATCGTTCTCAGGCCCAACTCCAGCGAAGCAGTTTAGAAATGCCATTTTGGATGATGATGAGGAGAAGGCGATCACCCTATACTCCTCACCTGCCAAAGAAGGCGACAAGTGCTTGTGCGAGGAACTCCATCCCTCTGAACCTTTTCCTTCGAAGAAAAATCATGCGTCTGAGACGCCATTGGCATTAGCTTCCAAGTTTGCTTTGGCCAAGCTCATTGAAATTCTACTGGAAAGAGGGGGCGATCCTGGAGCGTTGACGTCTCGCAAAGAAACGTGTATTCACGTGCTGTGCAGCGTACCTGACAAACCTGAAATACGCGCGTCGATCATTGAGATCTACATGAGTTGGAATCGTAAAATTGATGACGGTTTAATCATTGGTGAGAAGGTATCCGTCAACAAGGTCGACAGCGATGGAAACACCGCCGTACACAACGCGGCCTTGAACGGACTGGCATCCTGCGTCGAGAAACTGGTCAATTACGGTGCCATCATTTCCATCGTGAACAAAGGAAATAATACATGCTGTGAGCTGGCCGATAGCAACAACCATAAAGATTTGGCGATGATGCTGGAGCTGGCCTTGGTCTTTCAGGCCGAAGAGTTCGATTTGAGTGAGTTTGACGCCTTTTCCGTGGGCATGACCGGCGATTTACGTGGCAATTTATACTTGGATACGCACTCACTGTCATTATCTGGCGTAAATTCCTTTGTGGAAGAAGCCATTGGTGTCGTTTCGGTCTTTCTGGGCTGGATGAATGCGAAGAAGTTCCGTAGTCGTGCTGAGGCGCTGTTGAATGCCTACGCGTGGGACGTCGCCCGGCTGCGACGCGATTTAATGGATGACGGGACCAAGGTATTGACTGCCGCGAAAATGGATGCAACGACGCAAATCGTGCGACCCGCAGCGGATAAAGTGGCAGGCACCGCCGCCGCCGCCGCCGCCGCCGCCACCAGCTCCGCACCAGAGACATCCGTTGAGGTCGCAGTTGCCGCTCCGCCACCACCACCTGCAAATGAAGCTCCTATCGTGAGCACCCCTACCGATGATGTCGTCAATGGTGCAGAAACTGATGAAATTCAAATCACATTGGACGAGACGGAGGACACGCCCACCAATGGGGCCGGTGCGGCGGCGACGGCGACGGCGACGGCGGTAGCCTCCACCGCTGCGGCGGCTTCAACTACTCCAGCAGCCGCATCAGCAACAGCAGCAGCGGTAGAAGAAGAACCACCAACGTGTACGATTTGTTGCGAAGAAATGCTTCCTGAGCAAGAGGTGGCCTATTTCATCAAACATGGATCGTCGTCGCTGGAGAACAATGACGCGGGACGCCATTGTTTGACGTGTTTGTCGGGACATTCCTTTTGTTTGGATTGTTGGTCTTCCCATGTGGGTGTGCAGGTGTCAGACAATGGCTTTGGTTGTTTACCCTGCCCCGGTTACAAATGCGGTGAGATTTTGGATTTGTCGTGGGCACCGGTGCTCTTGAAGACCCAAGAGGCGGTGAACCGTTTACGTACCCAACGTGTCCGTCACGTGGTCGATTATGCGGGATTAAAGCATTGTCCCGTCGAAGGATGTGGGTTGTTGGTTCATATTCCTGGCTCTAGTGGCACTGCGACGACGACGTCTGCTGGGGCTGCCTCGGTGACGAGCAATGCCGCGTCGTTGTTGCCGCACGTGGCGATGTGTGACAACAACCACATGTTCTGTGTCTCCTGCTTCCAAACGGCCCATTCCCCCTGCACGTGTGCGAATTACCCGCAATGGTTTCAATTGGTTCAAGAAGAAACGAAATCGGTCTTGTCCAACGGTGGCACCGGGGACGCCGCTGCCGCCGCGACGGCCTCCGGCGATGACATTGCGAATGCCCTGTGGGTGGCGGCGAATACGAAACGATGTCCACGTTGTGCGACGGCGATTGAGAAAGACGAAGGCTGCAACCACATGTCGTGTCGGAAGTGTCGGAAGGAATTCTGTTGGATTTGTATGCAAGATTGGTCGTTGCACTCGGAGAACACGGGGGGTTACTTCCAATGCAACCGATTCCAAGAAGCCGCGTCCGGCGGCGGCGGAGGAGGCGGCGCTGGTGACGGTGCGGACGGAGGAGGGGACATGTGGTCGGAAGAACGTGGCAATGCCCATGCCGAGACGCTTCGTATGCGCCAACGCAACCGAACGATGGCGCGGTTCATTCACCATTTCACTCGGTTTCAAGCGCACGGACAAAGTTTCCAGATGGAATCTCGTATGTCGAAGGATACGTACAAACGTATTGAAGATGGATTGAAGCAAACAGCCATCGGGCATTTGAAATGGTTACCTGGAACCGTGGTACCCAACCCCATGGCGACGGGACCGGGTGGGGGATCGTCCTCCCAGTCGGCTTCGCCTGCGACGTCTCCGCGACATATCGCGACGGGTACGGGTCTCAAGGACAGTGCCATGTCTCCGTTGGAAGCGGCATTGTTGTCCCCAGACCCGATGACGGCCGAACAGACATTGATCCTGCAGTGTATTCAAGAGATGGAACTCGGTGGTGGTGTTCACGGCGGTGGGGCGTCGTCGTCCTCGTCCTCGTCGGTGGGCGATCACGTGACCCTGACGAAGCACGGCGTGAAGCCCTCGCCGTATTTGCAGTTTTTAGCCGACGGATTCCACGAATTGTTGAAGTGTCGCCAGGTAAAAGGAGCTCGCCCGCCGTGTGCTCGTTGTTGTTGTCTGGTGCTAATGTTCCTGTGTAGTTTTTGCAATGGACGTACCCGTATGCGTACTTTGAATTCCAAGACGATTCCTCGGCCTCCCGACGACGTACATGGTTGTTTCGTGCCCAAGATCATCGTACATCGTTTGAATTCATGCAAGCGGATTTGGAGTCGACGGTGGAGACGTTGTCGGACATTTGTGCGCGCCGCCGTCTGCGGGCCTCTCGTGCGCAAATCATTCAAGCGACCAAAGCGGCGAAGCAAAAACGGGTGGAGTTTGAAGGCCTCCTGTTGGCCTATGCGATTGCCAAGCAACAACACGCGACGGCCACGCCTCCCCATACACCCGCCTCGGGTGAACGTGGCCATCGATCGTCGGCGGGTGGCGGTGGCGGTGGTGGATCGCGTGGCGTTGGATCTGCCTCTCGGTCGAGATCGAACCCATCGTCTGGCAGGTACGCAGGGGGGTGTTCTTAACGTCGTCGTTCATTTGCATGGTGAGGTTAATCCATCTGCTGTCCTTATTCTACAGGCGACAGACGCGGCTGTTTGACGACTCGGTCAGTGAGATCGCCACGTTGATTCGTGACTTGGAACATGCAACCGGGTCGTATGCCCATGACGACGCCCATACGCCTTCCCGCACCTCCCGGGTCTCTACTCCATCGCAGCCACCGTTGCCTCGTACCCCTGGAACCGACGGCGGTGGAGGTGGCGATGCGGCTGCTGCGTCCGCAGGTCGCCGTCGTACGACGGGGGGTGGCAGTGCGCATCGATCGACCGGCCGGTCGACATCGTCGCATACGCGGTCCATGTTGCGGTCCTCGACGGGTCGTTCGAGTAGCAGTGACAGCGACAGCGACCATCACGAAGTGATGGTGCGTCCCCCGCGTCCCCCGCGGTCCGCGACTGCGCGTCGCGCGCCCGTCGATGAGGTCGACGGTGGCGCCGTTGGTGGCGCGGAAATGAACGACGAAGAACTGGACATCACCGCTTTCCGTCGAGCATTGGAACGAGAGGCAGGCTTGGCCCCGAATGACTTGGATGACAGGGCAACGTTCTTGCGTTTCATGGCCGCGGCCGCTGAAGGCGCCGACTCGGACGGCGGTGCGGGTGTCGGTGACGGTGTTCCAGCGACGACACGTGCGACAGAGTCGCCGTCCCGCATGCAACAACGGTACGATGCGCAAATCCTGCAGTTGGCACAGCGGGTCGAAGAAGAAGAACAACTGAATCGCGCCATTCTCTTGTCGCTGCGGGAGAATAACAGCGACAGCAGTCGCAAGGCACCCTCCGAGGCGAACGTTGCCACGTTGATGGCCATGGGGTTCACGCGGGATGAATCCGTGGCGGCCTTGCACCTTTCCGGTGACGATGTGGAGACTGCTGCCATGCAGCTGATTGGCTGAATGAGATTCACGCGCAACCACCACCTCCACGTGCACGTACCTACACACGACCTATATACACCCCCACCCCCCCCCTAAAACGGGTTTTTTTCTTCAGCGTTTGATTTGAACTACTCTTTATCTGCTTTTTTGCTTGTGACTTAACCGATAATTGATTCCGTTGTCTTGGTGTTGCATGCTTCGTGAGCCCTCAGCGGCGGCGGCGGCGGTGCAGCGGAGATTGTCCCAAAGACACAGTCCTGTGTCTATGCGTCTGGGTAGCGTTGTCGTTGTATTTGACGGATTTCCGTCATGGTGGACGGATTTTTCCCACGTGCATCGTGCAGTGCAGTGCACGTTCTCCGTGCGCAGACTGTGTGCAAATACACGGTTTGTTCGAGTGAGCAAACGTCCTGGGGTTGAAGTGCCTCGTTGCACACTTCTTTGCTCTCGCGGCGATTTACCCTCCCAACATCGGACATCAAGGTTTCGTGTGGCCCTTTTCGTGCAAAAGAACTGAGCGTCGTGAACCGTCCATTTCATAGCAGAAAGTAGACACGTGCATAAAACCGAAAAAAAAATGGCAACGATTCGCAATTTAACGTACGGTCGCATTTTGCGTCGATTGCCTGCACCAGTCTTTCGACTAAACCATCGTTCTAATGGCAACCTTAGGTTTGATCATGTCAAGGCCAACAACGAGGGCCAAACTCGTCGAACTAAGATCATTTGTACCTTGGGTCCTGCTTGTTGGAGTGTTGATGGCCTGGTGAACTTGATCGACAATGGTATGAACATTGCTCGCTTCAACTTCTCTCACGGGGACCACGCGGGCCATTTTGCCACATTGGAGCGCTTGCGAACTGCGATCGCACAACGTCCTGGAGCCAGAGTTGGTGTTATGTTGGGTAAGATACGATGTGTGTTGCTCGTTCCGTCTGCACCGTACGTGACCGTCTCTGCTCGGTTGGATCGTCGTCTACAGATACCAAGGGACCTGAAATCCGCACTGGCAATGTGGATCCTACCGTCGGTAGCAAGGTGAAGTACGAGAAAGGCCAAGTCATTGAAGTTGGAACCGACTATACCCGCCCTTGCACCAACGACCATTTGGCGTGTTCGTACAAGTCGTTGCCCACGTCGGTGCAGCCTGGCAGCAAGATCTTGGTCGCCGATGGATCCATGTCGTTGAAGGTGACGGAATGCCGCCCTACCTCTGTCTTGGCCGAAGTATTGAACACGGCGAGCTTTGGTAGCCACAAGAACATGAACCTCCCGGGTGCGGTGGTGGATTTGCCGACGCTGACGGAGAAGGACATTGACGACTTGGTCAACTGGGGTGTACGTCACGAGGTCGATTTCATTGCCGCCTCGTTTGTACGCTGTGGACAAGACATTGACAACATTCGTACGGTGTTGGGAGAAGCCGGCAAGGACATCAAGATCATTGCGAAGATTGAGAACCAACAAGGATTGCAGAATTTCGACGAGATTTTGACGAAGACGGATGGTATCATGGTGGCCCGTGGTGATTTGGGTATGGAGATCCCCATTGAGAAGGTCTTCATTGCTCAGAAGATGATGATTCACAAGTCCAATCTGGCTGGAAAGCCGGTGGTCACGGCGACGCAGATGTTGGAATCGATGATCACGAATCCGCGTCCCACCCGTGCGGAATGTGCCGATGTGGCCAATGCCGTGTTGGATGGCTCGGATTGCGTCATGTTGTCAGGTGAGACTGCCAACGGTGAATTCCCGAACGAAGCCGTCCGTATGATGGCGTCTACCTGTGTGGAAGCCGAGTCCCTCATCGACTACGACAAGCAGTACGATTACATTCGCCACGCGATGTTGGACAACGACTTGGTCATCACGTCGGGCGAGTCGTTAGCTTCCTCGGCGGTCAAGACGGCTCGTGATTTGAATGCCAAGGTGATCATTGTCCTGACGGAGTCGGGGAACACGGCTCGTTTGGTGGCGAAGTACCGTCCGACGGCGCCGATCTTGGCGTTGACCCGCAACGAACACATCGCTCGGCAGATGAATGGTTACTTGAAGAACACCTTCGCGGAGGTGATCGTGGAGTCCTTGACCTTGGAGGAACTGGTTGCGAAAGCCATTGCGGATGCCAAGCGATTGAAACATTGCGTCGCGGGTGACACGGTGGTGGTGTTGCACGGTTCGAAGGCGATTGTCTCGGGTACCGTGTCGTTCTTGCGCGTGGCGACCGCGTAAACGACATCGTTCTTTTGTTTGTTTTGCTTGCTTTCTTGCTTTTGTTTGCTTTCCGTTATGTTGGCCGGCGTAGTCTTCGTAGTCTTGTTGGTTTACGCTTCTGACGTTCCGTGTCCTTCTCTGTCTCTCTCGGCGCACCACCCACCCCGCGTGAGAGGGACACTGGGCACACCCACCATCACCATCACCATCACCCCTCTTCTCCACACGCACGTTCTAACCTCACGTGTAGTGCCATCGATTGTAAGTATCTTTGATAAGTTCCTCCACACGACGGGTCGGAATAGCCGTCATCTTGCAAGCTTCTTCTTCCTTTTGTTCGTTTCGATTGGCATGTGACATCATCGTGTGGTTCATGCACGAGCTGACGCTGCTGTCGGGCTTCACCCTGAAGCTGGACGAAGACCGCATGGTGAAGCGCGAGGTCCAGGGCGACAACAAGCGTTGCGAGGCCGGTGCAGAAGCTGCGCAAGAGCGCCGGCTTGCAGGTGTCCGACCGCGTAGAGATGTACTACGAGGTCGTGGGCTGCAAGGACGCCAAGGAGACGAAGGCGATGGAGGAGGCGCTGGCCCAATCGCTGACGCGTCATATCGTCAAGCGGCTGCGTCAGGTGCCGCGCCCGGCGGCGTCGTTCCTGACGGCGACCGAGGCGGTGTACCGCGCGGAGGTCGCGCGCGAGACCTTGAAGGAGGTCGACATCGTCGCGAAGGGCAGCTTCGTCTTGATCCTGACGAAGCCGGCCTTGGGCGTGTCGCGGGCGGCGGTGCAGTCGCTGGTGGAGGCGACGGTGTCTGCCGAGGCAGCGGCGGGCGGCGTGGACCACTGGGTGAAGGCGCTGACGGCGTACCTGCACTCGGTGGACTACGCTCGTCTGGTGTCGGTGCCGCAGGTGTCGGTGCACCTGGACGAGCAGACGTTCGTGTTGGTGCGCGACGTGCACTACTCGGCATCGCCTGCGTTGTCCGAGTAGACGCATCACGGTGGACCCCTGACCCGTGTAACAGCCCATAGTACGTAGCTACCTTTGTAATTTCTTCCGCAACCACAGCAATCGTTCACATTGACGGTTTGAAGCCTCTATTGGATGTTTCGCACGGGTTGTTCGCAGTGTTTAGCGGTCTTACTTCTAATGCACTGATTGGATTGTCAGAAGAGCCAATAGAAGAAGCGTCCACAGCCATCGATCGGACAACGACAAGTCGATGAACAGCAGTCACCCAGGGACAGCTGCTATGGAAACAACTAGAAACAAACAACCTTCGAGCACCTCGACAACACCAATGTGAACACAGGCTTCGTGTGGTTGACACAGACAGAGAATGCAATGGTAGGGGTTTACTTAGGACGTATTACATACCCAGAAGACACCTTGATGCGTCTACTCGGACAACGCAGGCGATGCCGAGTAGTGCACGTCGCGCACCAACACGAACGTCTGCTCGTCCAGGTGCACCGACACCTGCGGCACCGACACCAGACGAGCGTAGTCCACCGAGTGCAGGTACGCCGTCAGCGCCTTCACCCAGTGGTCCACGCCGCCCGCCGCTGCCTCGGCAGACACCGTCGCCTCCACCAGCGACTGCACCGCCGCCCGCGACACGCCCAAGGCCGGCTTCGTCAGGATCAAGACGAAGCTGCCCTTCGCGACGATGTCGACCTCCTTCAAGGTCTCGCGCGCGACCTCCGCGCGGTACACCGCCTCGGTCGCCGTCAGGAACGACGCCGCCGGGCGCGGCACCTGACGCAGCCGCTTGACGATCATCTCCTGATGACGCGTCAGCGATTGGGCCAGCGCCTCCTCCATCGCCTTCGTCTCCTTGGCGTCCTTGCAGCCCACGACCTCGTAGTACATCTCTACGCGGTCGGACACCTGCAAGCCGGCGCTCTTGCGCAGCTTCTGCACCGCGGCCACCACCGAGCGCGCACGCAGCTCCGAGAACAGCTCCTCGTCCGCCGTCGTGTCGATCGCCACCAACACCGTACCGGCGTCGTTCGCACAAGCCTCGTAGCGCTTGTTGTCGCCCTGGAACTCGCGCTTCACCATGAGGTCTTCGTCCAGCTTCAGGGTGAAGCCCGAGAGCGTCAGCTCCTTCTCCTGCATGAACCGCACGACGTCCTCCTTCGACATCGCGTTCAGCTGCGCCACGATCTCCTTGTTCTTGTTGCCCACTCTCTTGCCGAAGACGGCGAAGTTCGGCGTGATCTTCAGCGAGCACAGACGCTCGTAGTCCGTCGAGATCTGGAACGACCACGCGTTCGTCTCCGCCAGGAAGTACGACTGCAGGTACTGCAACGCGTCCGCGTCCTCCTGCTTGCCCACCACCACGATGACGTCCTTCAGCGGCAAGTTGTTGCGGATGCGACGCTTCTCGCGTGCCATACGGGCCAACGTCACCGCCTCCTGCAGCGTCTGGAACCGAGACACCGCCAACGGGTTCGTGAAGGTTGCATCTGGCTGCGGCAGCATCACGAAGTGCACCGATGCCGCCTTGCCGAACGCGTCGACCGGCATGTCCTCCGTCACTGGCACCAACGTGCGCAGCTGCTGGTACAAGAACTCCGTGAAGAACGGCGTGAACGGCGCCATGATCACCGCCATCGTCTTCAACACCTCGAAGAGCACCTGCAACGCCACCACCGACTCCTCGTCGCCCTGGTCGCCCTTCATGCGGAAGCGGTTCAAACGCACGTACCACTTCGACAGCTCGTCGATGAACGACACCAGACGCGGCACCACCGTGTACAGACGGTATGCCTGCATCTCCGTGTGCACAAACTGCACCAGCGACTGCGCCGCCGCCAAGATCCACACGTCCACGTCGTTCGTCGACGACTTGGCCACCTGCGCGTCGGCCACGAACACTTTCTTCGTCTCGCCTTCCCACCGGTCCACCGCCTGCGTGAAGAAGCGGAACGTCTGGTACCACGGAATCATCACACCGCGCAACACCTCGCTCACGCCTTCCTCTTGGAACTTCAGCGTATCCGCGCGGACCACCGGCGAGTTGATCAAGTACAGACGCATCGCGTCCGCACCGTACGACGTCACCACGTGCTGCGGGTCAGGGTAGTTCTTCAGGCGCTTCGACATCTTGCGACCGTCCGCCGCCAACACCAGACCGTTTACGATCAAGTTCTTGAACGCCGGCTTGTCGAACAGACACGTCGCAATCACCATCAACGTGTAGAACCAGCCGCGTGTCTGGTCAATGCCCTCGGCGATGAAGTCCGCCGGGAAGTTGTTCTCGAATCGCTCCTTGTTCTCGAACGGATAGTGCAGCTGTGCATATGGCATCGAGCCTGACTCGAACCAGCAGTCGAAGACCTCCTCCACACGCTTCAACATGCCCTTGCCACGCTTGGAGGGGATCTGGATCTGGTCCACATACTCCTTGTGCAGGTCCGACACGCGCACACCCGACAGCTCGTACAGCTCCTCCACCGAGCCCACCGCCACGATCTCTTCCAAGTCGTCCGACACCCACAGCGGAATTGGCGTACCCCAGAAACGGTTACGCGAGATCGCCCAGTCCTTCGCGTCCGCCAGCCAGTTGTGGAAACGCTTCTCCTTGACGAACGCCGGCACCCAGTACGTCTTCGCGTTATTGCCCAGCAGCTTCTCACGCAACGTCTCCACCTTCACGAACCACGACGGCACCGCCTTGTAGATCAACGGTGTGTCCGACCGCCAGCAGAACGGATACGAGTGGTTGTACACCTCCTTCATCACCAGGCGGCCTTGGCTCTTCAACAACGCACAGATGTCGTTGTCTGCCTCCTTCACCGCGCGACCCACGAAGCCCTCCACCTCCGCCGTGAAGAAGCCGTTGTGGTCCACGGGGCACGGCAGATCCTCGCCCTTTGCGATGATCTGGTTCGCCAAGCACACGCGGTAATCGTCCTCACCGAATGCAGGCGCCTGATGGACGATGCCGGTACCGCCCTCCTCGGTAACGTAGTCGTCCGCCACCACGCGGAACGAGGTCGAGCCGTACTGCGCCTGGAAGAACGGAAACAGTGGCTTGTACGTCAGCCCCACCAACTCCGAACCCTTCATGCGCTGCACCACTTCGTACAGCTCTTGCTTGCGCTCCTCGGTGCAGTCCGCCTTGTTCACTTCGGGGAACAGCTGGCCAAGACGCTTCTCCAAAATGATGAACACCTGGTTGTTGCGCGTCTTGTCCACGATCTTCACGTAGTCGAAGTTCGCGTTCACGCACAGCGCCAAGTTGCTCGGCAACGTCCATGGCGTCGTCGTCCATGCCAACAGCGACACACTCTCATCGGTCGTCAAGGGGAAGGTCACCACCGCCGCGGGGTCGTTCACGTCCTTGTAGTTCAAGCCCGCCTCGAAGTTCGACAGTGGCGTGCCACAGGGGCACGAGTACGGCATCACCTTGTACCCGCGGTACACCAAGTCCTTATCGAACATCGTCTTGAACACCCACCACACCGACTCCATGAACTGAGGGTCCATCGTCTTGTAGTCGTTGTCGAAATCGATCCACCGTCCCAACCGCGTCACTTGCTTGCGCCATTCCGCCGTGTAGCGCTGTACAATGCCGCGGCACTCCGCGTTGTACTTGTCGACTCCCATCTCCAGCACCATCTGGCGACCGGTGATGTTCAACTTCTTGTCGATCTCGTACTCCACTGGCAAACCGTGGCAATCCCAACCGAAGCGACGAGACACGTAGTGACCAGTCTGGTGGGCGTAGCGGGTGACCGTGTCCTTGATGGTGCCTGCCAAGAAGTGACTGTGCAACAAACGAGACAGTTGGGTATGTGTAAGTGTAAGCTCACATCGGCATTTGCAACGATCGATGCTGCGAGTTGGCCTTACCCGTAGTGCGGCAAACCCGTAGCAAACGGAGGACCATCGTAGAAAGTGTACTCCGGACGACCTTCTGACAACTTCAACGATGTCTCGAAAGCCTTGATTTCATTCCAGTATTTCAAAGTCTTTTCTTCTTCTCCAGAGAAGGAGAACTTGTCTCCAATATCAGCAAATCGCGACATGCTCATTTTTACGTGAACGTTTAGGCTGACTTGATCCTTGATATGAAAGAGTTATGACTGAACAAAATAAGAAAGTGATTGTTCTCCCGTGTCTTATTCACCTCCGTCGTCTTCTTTCATACGAATCCTTAGCGAACGTCTTGCCAATCTTGAGCGGAGCAAGTAAGCGCTGTGGGTGTGCGAAGAAGTCGTTGAGGCTGCGCCACACAAATGCAAATCGCCAAAACGCAACGGACACAAAGTCTAGGTGCCGTTAGGAAAAACGCGAACCGACCGACACAACGACGCACGAGCACCCAAACCCCAGATCCTACTTTAGGTATCTGTGTCAATCCAACGGACAGCGAACGGAACTTTTCCACCGTCCGGCCAACCGCGAAAAGTTTCGCTTCTGCTGCGTCGGTCGACTTGGCGGGTGGATTTTTTTCGCTTTTTCTGCTTTCTTTGATTCGCTTCCCGCTCTTTGGACTGTGAGCGAAGATGAGTCTGGCTTCAACCGGTTACTGAGTATTCGCTTCAGACTATTTCTGTTATTCTCATCAGCAGCAGGAGATTATTGTATTTTGCTGGTGTCCTTTCACCTGTTGGAAAAGAAGAGAAAGCGAAGTGTTGCGAAGTTGAAATTGAGACGACCAATCGGAGTTACTGTCAGGAGGACCTATCGACATCTGATTCGGGCATTGTGAGAAAGCTTTGGCTCCCATAGGTGTGTGATCAAGATGCAGTCGTTTTCCAAAGCAACGATGATGCTCACAGGAGGAGGTAAGTTCTTCGATGATCCGGATAGACCGGCCATTGTTGATACGGTTCCATTGGTGTTTGTAGGTCCTCCTGTGTACAAACAATTGAAAACAGCTATGACCGAGGGCAATGAAGACAAGGCCATCATGCTGTACATGAGCAAAGAGGGCTCCAAGCTTCATCCGTCGAAGCCTTTCCCCACCAAAAAGGTCGGCGGATCGGAGGACTCGCCGATGCACGTCGCGGCGCGACACGCATTGGGCAAAATCTTCAGAATGTTCATCGAGTATGGCGGCCATCCGGGGTGTATCAATGCTCGCAAAGAGACCTGCGGCCATGCCGTCTGTCAGCTGACCAGCTTTCCCGCCAAGCGCGCGGAGATCTTGGACATGATCTACGACTGGCGCGGACAAACCGCCGACAACCTCATCGACCTGGTCAACATCGACGCGACCGACATGGACGGCAACACCGCCCTGCATTTGGCGGCCTTGAATGGCATCTTGCCGTGTGTCGAGCGGCTGGTTCTGCGAGGCGCGAACATCTCGCTGCAGAACAACGAGGGTCAGACATGCAGCGACCTGGCGGACCGCGGCGGCCACTTCGCCTTGGGCACCGTTCTAGAGCTGGGCAAGGTGTTCACACCCACCGACGAAGTGAAGGAAGCCTCCAACATGTTTCTGAAGTTCACCACGGAGCTGCCCGACCCGAAGCTGGTGCCGGACTGCCACAGCATCAGTCTGCCCGGACTCATCGACTTCATGAACGAGGCCATCAAGACGGCGTCCGAGCGGCTGAACGAAACGGCGGCTCGGTCAGAAGTGCTGCTGAACAACACCGGCTGGGACTTCCGACACCTGAACAAGGAGTTCCACAGCAACGCGGAGCAGACGCTGACGATGGCGCACATCCGCCCTCGGTCGGAGGACGGCAAAGGTACGATCCGTCGCTTGTTCGGCGATCGAAGTAGACATCGAGGTGTGCTCACCTGTGCTGTGTGTCCACCGTGGTTTGTGTAGGCGAGAACAAGAACGGCAAGCCCGAGATCAACGTGGGCATCCCCGTGGAGGAGATCTACTTCGACCCGTGCTACAGCAACGTGCCGAACTTCACCATCTACATCGACGGCAAGAAGAAGGTGTACCACTTCCAGAACTACGACGGCAAGGTGGGCGTCTTCCCCATCGACTACGACCCGTCGTTCAAGTACCTGGACTCGAACCAGACGTTCTCGGAGACGTCGCACGTGAAGCCGAAGAGGACCGACCCGTGTCCCATGTGCGGCAAGATGATGTTCGAGCCCACGAGCATCCAGCACTTCCTCGCCGGCACCCTGGTCGAGCCACTCAATCGCGAGCTGCACTGCTCGTCCGGCCACAAGTTCTGCTTCAGCTGTTGGTCGGACCATGCGCAAGCGCATCTGAAGCGCGACAACGCGATGGGTTGTCTGCCGTGTCCGGCCGCCGGATGTGGCGAGATTCTGGACCTGCAGTGGGCGCCGGTGATCTTGAAGAAGGCCGACATGGTGAACCGCCTGATCGCTCAGCGCCAGAAACACGTGATCGAGTCGCTGGGTCTGCGGTGGTGTCCGATGCCGAACTGCGGTCTGCTGGTGAACGTGCCGGAGATCACCGACGAGGAGTACCTGCAGCTCGACCCGATGCAGAAGGCGGCGCGTGTGGGCATCTGTGCGAACGGACACGCGTCGTGCATGGAGTGCAACCAGCAGGCGCACACGCCTTGTTCGTGCAGCCAGTTGGTGACGTGGATGAACATGCTGCGCGACGAGCTGTCGTCGGTGTCGCCGGAGGACGAGACGAGTCTGTTGGCGATGGTCAGTCGCTATCCGCAGGCGCGCAAGTGTCCGAAGTGTCCCACGGGCCAGGTGCAGAAGACGATCGGCTGCAACATCACGCCGTGCAACGTGTGCCACGTGCAGGTGTGCTACGTGTGTCTGGAGGAGTGGAACCAGCACACGATCTCGGCGACCGGCACGGTCTACTGCAACCGCTACGGCTCCAAGTTCAACCACTACGCCCGCGGCCACGACGAAGAGAAGCAGCACGAGTCGGCGCAGCCGCACAGCAGCAACAAGAGTCGCAGTGCGGCCGCCCGCCACGCGCGTTTCTCGCACTACGCGCACCGGTTCAAGGTGCACGAGGAGAGCTGGCTGCTGGAGCAGCAGGTGCGCCACGTGACGATCGAGCGCGTCCACGAGGCGCTGAAGCTGTCGCACGAAGGCGAGCTGAAGTGGATCCACGGTGCGAACGCGGTGAATCCGTACGCGGAGAAGGCGATGGAGAGCGGCGCGGAGGCGATGCTGCTGAAGAAGTTCGAGGAGAAGGACTGCGCCGTGGAGAACTTCTACTTCAAGTCGTACCCGGCGGTGGAGTTCATCGTGCAGGCCTTCGAGGAGCTGGAGCGCGACCGGCTGTTTCTGCGGTGGTCGTACCCGTTCGTGTTTTTGGAGTTCGACGACAAACCGTCGACGACGAGCGGCCGCGGCGGCGCGTCGGTGACGTCCGGCGCCGGGGCGCTGCAGGACAACCGCCAGGAGTTCCTCAACCTGCAGGCGACCTTCGAGTACTTCACCGAGACGCTGTCGTACTTGATTTCGCGCAACCGACTGCGCGCGACGAAAGAGGAGATCGAAAAGGCCACGCGCGACGCACGCGCGAAGCGCATCGAGATGGAGGAGTTCATCATCCAGTACTACCTGACGCGGCGCCCCGAGGCGGCGATGGAGCGCGTGCCCTCGACGACGTCGTCGCTGACGTCGCGGTCGTCGCTGGAGGACGAGGCGGAGGACGACGACGAGGAGCCCGAGCCGGTGCACTTGGTGCCGACGCAGCGTACGTGTGGCCCGCCCTGCGATGTCGCTCGGAGGCGGAGCGTGTGTCTAACGGCGGCGTGTCTGGTGTGTGTCTTGTGTGTGTCTTGTGTACAGCGATCGCGACGGCGGACTTCGACATCAGCGACGACGAGGACGACGACCCGGTGCCGGCGCCCGAGCCCCCGCCGCAGCTGCCGCCGCGTGAGCCGGAGAAGTCGAACCGCGCCTTCACGCGCATCGACCACACGGTGCAGACGATCTCGCAGATCACGACGGAGACCGAGCGGTCGGAGACGCTGTTCCGCGCGGGGTCGTTCCTGGTGCATCACAGCGGCGAGAACTCGGCCGACAACAGCGTGTACCGCGTGGCGGCTCAGCGACTGCCGCCGCCACCGCCGCAGCCGATGCCGCGGTTCGTGGCCCCACCGCCGCCGCCGCCGCCTCCGCCACCGATGCCGATCATCGAGCAGCGCCTGATCGGCGCGAAGAAAGACCCCGACCAGGAGGCGCTGGAGCACGCGATTCTGATCTCGAAGCAAGAGGAAGAGTTCGGCGTGAACATGTACGACGCGCTGCTGGACGAGGACGAGCCGGTGGTGGAGGAGTACATGGCGCAGGGCTTCACGCGCGAGGAGGCGATTCTGATCATCTTCGAGGAGCGGTTCGGGAAGGTGTCGATCTACCAGCAGAGCCGCATCACGCCGGCGATGCCGACGCTGCACAAGCTGGAGGGTGTGCAGGCGCAGGAGGTGGACCCGGAGGACGAGCCGGAGATCGAGTACCTCATGACGAAGGGCTACACGCGCGAGCAGGCGATCGAGGTGATGTTCACGCAACGACGCAAGGCGGAAGAGCGGCGCCAGGAGGAGGAGCGTCGTCGGCAGCGCGAGTTGGAGCGGCAGTACTTCCCGCAGGCGTCGCAGGCGGCGGCGCCGTCGACGAGCCACGGCGGCGGTCGGGCCCACGACGAGTACGGCATGGACGTGTACGACAGCTACGGCGTGCAGGGCGGCCAGACGCACAGTCGGCGCGGCACGATGCAGCAGCAGCCGCAACACGCGGCGCCGCAGCCGAACTACGAAGACGACGAGGAGATGCAGGAGCTGCTGCGTCTGGGCTACACGCACGAGCAGGCGCTGGCGGTGGTGATGGCGCACCGCCTGGCGGACGAGGACGACGGCGTCGGCGCGGGCGGGGCGATGACGTCGACGATGGACGAAGACGCGGCGCTGGCGCAGGAGCTGGCGGCGGAGGAGGAGTACATGGAGGAGAACGCGGAGGTGGCGTATCTGATGTCGCGCGGCTACACGCGCGAGCAGGCGATCCAAGTGGCCGAGACGAACCAGCGCACGCGAGCGGCGGCATTGGCGGCGGCAGCTGTGACGACAACCACAACCACGACGACGTCGGCGGTGGGCGGCGTGTCGGACCGCGAGCTGGAGACGCTGATGAACCAGGGCTACACCCGCGAGCAGGCGACGCAGGTGTTGCTGCTGCGGTCGACGGGCGGCAACGCGTCGAGCGGCGCGAACCGCCGACCGACGGCGACGGCGTCGTTGGCGAGCACGTCGTACGAGGACTACGCGCACGGCGCCGCGACGACGGGGCTTGCGTCGTCGTCGAACGGCGGCGGCAGCGGCGGCGGGCGGTCGTCGGTGTACCGCGCGTCGGCGCTGATGGACCAGTTCTCGCCGGCGGCGGAGGAGTCGCCGGGCTACGGCCACCACTCGCGCGGGTCGACGTACAACATCGGCGGCGGCCACGGCCACAGCGGCAGCTCGTACTACGACTCGGCGCGCGAAGGGTCGACGTCGTACTACGAGTCGACGCTCACGAGCAGCGACGCGGGCGGCGCGATGGGCGGCGGACTGGCGTCGATGCCTCCGCCGCCGCGCGGAGCCCACGCGTTGTCGCCGGAGGAGGAGCAGATGGAGCGCGTGCTGCTGATCTCGCAGCAGGAGGCGGAGTTCGGCGTGAACATGTACGACTCGATCACGCCGGCGGACGGGCCGGAGGTGGAGCAGATGATCGCGATGGGCTACAGCGAGTTCGAGGCGCTGCAGTGGATCTTCGACCGGCGGTTTCGCAACGGCCCGGGCCAGCTGCAGGCGCAGCAGCAACAGCAACAGCAGCTGCAGGCGCAGCTCCAGCAGCAACAGCTGCTCCAGCAACAGCAACAGCAGGCGCAGCAACAGCAACAGGCGCAGCAACAGCAGCTGCTGCTCCAGCAACAACAGCAGCTGCTCCTGCAGCAGCAACAAGCGCAGCAGCAGCAGCAGGCGCAGCAGCAGATGCTGTACGGGTCGATGTCCGGGTCGACGGCGATGATGTACGACGGCGGCGCGGGCCAGTCGATGTACGGCGGCGGTGGCGGCGGCGGTGGGATGATGATGGGCGGCGGGATGCTGCCGGAGGACGAGCTGGGCACGAACCCGTCGTTCTACGGGTCGTCGACGACGATGTCGGGGTACGGGTACGCGCCGAGCCAGGCGGGCGGGATGGTGCTGGGCGGCGGCGAGGGCCAGCCGGGGTACCGGCGGTTCTCGTCGTCGGTGTACCGCGTGGACGGCGACGGCGACGAGTACTACGACGAGGAGGACGACGGCGACTACGACGACGGCCACCACGCGCGTCACCACCGCAGCTCGAGCATCGGCGGCGGCCAGAGCGGGCGCCACCACCGCCGCAACAGCAGTCTGGGCGGCGGCGCATCGGTGTCGGGCAACACGATTCACACGGTACGTGGGCGGTGGCGAGAGAGACGACGACGACGTGGCGCGTGCTGACGGTGTCCTGTGTGTGTCCTGTGTGTGTCCTGTGTGTAGAGTCGACAGAGCGTGACCAGTGGCGGTCCGCCGCAGCATCGCGGCAGCGTGGCCGGCGGCGCCTCGCACAAGGTGCAGAAGAAGATCTTCCGTGGCGCGTCGCTGGTGGGCATGCACGCACACGTGGACGAGGCGGCCGAGGCGCAGGGCGTCAACTCGACGTCGCTGCACCGGCTGGAGAAGGCGTTCCGCAACGTGAAGCGTTCGGACATCATCAAGGCGCTGAAGCGGGCGGGCGGCGATGTGGACGAGGCGGCCATTCTCTTGTCGTCGTACGAGTAGAAGGCGCCGGGCGCGGACGGGCGGCGATGGACGCGGAATGAGCGTCCGACGGCGCGGCGGCGGTGGGTACGACGGGCGACGAGTCTCGTCGGCCGGTGCCGCGCGAGCAG
>SMOI01000299.1:0-30291 GCA_008000375.1 Poteriospumella lacustris
GACGCTGACGCTGACGCTGACGCTGACGCTGACGCTGACGCTGACGCTGACGCTGACGCTGACGCTGACGCTGACGCCGCCGCCGCTGACGCCGCCGCTGACGCAGAGGCAGATGCGGGCGCCGCAGCTTCTGTCGATGGGACCGTCGCTGCCTTCGACGAGGCCGATGACGACAGCGTCGGCAGCTTCGACAGCGTCGACAGCGACGTGCTGGCGGCCGACGGCGACGCGGAGGGCGACGAGGCAGCGGGCGTCTTCGAGGAGCGCGCGGACGGCGTCGAGGCGGCGCCGCAGCCGCCCGCGATCGAGGCAGCCGCACCGCCCGACGCAGCAGCGGCCCCAGACGCCGCGGCACCCGACGCGCCGCTGCCGCCGCCCCCGCCGCTGCTCGGCGCCGACGCGGTCGTCGTGGGCATCGACGTGGCGCTGGGCAACGGCGGCGACGTGCTGGCGATCCAGCTGGACTACTGGCACTTCGTCGTCTTCGCGCTCTTCGTCGCGGCCTTCGGCTTCGTCGCGGTGCTCGTGCCCGCCGCCGTCGGCAAACTGGCGGCGCGCGCGCTGCTCGACTGGGCGCCGCTGCTCGAGCGGCTCGAGCGCGCCGGACAGGCGGCGTTTCTGCGCGACGACGCGTCGGTGGCGGTGCTGGAGCAGTTCTGGGCGCTGCCCGACGAGCTCTTCGCGTCGGCGGGCGACGGCGGCGCGTTGAGCGAAGCGGACGCCGCCGCCGTCGCCGCGCGCGTCGTGTTCCAACTGCGCGCGGGTCTCGAGCTGCTGCTGGGCTACGCGGCCTGTCTGACGCTGCTGGCGCTCGCGACGCTGCTCTACGCGGCGCAGTTTGCGCCGGCGTTTCAGCGGCCGCCGAGTGGCGCCGCCGCCGACGAGCGGCCGCTGCTCACGCGACTCCGCGACGACGCCGCCGCGGCGATGCGCGCGCTGGCGACGACGGCGGCGAAGGCGACGCTGGCGGCGACGCTGTACCTGGCGCTGCTGCCGGGCGTCTTCGCCGCCGTCACGTGCCTCGCGCTGCGCCGGCCGCTGGCCGCGTACGTCGACTTCGCCGCGCCCGACGCGGTGCCGACGGTGGCGGCGCTGCTCGTCATCTGCTACGCGCTGTCGTTCTCGGTCATCGCCCACGTCGCCTTCTTCGTCGCCGAGCTGCGGCGCCTGGTGCCGCCGCTGGCCGCGGCGCTGCAGGCGCCGACGCTGCCGCTGCTCGAGGTGGCCCACGCGCCGCTGCTCGCGCAGCTGCCGCAGCTGCAGCGGCTGCTGCTGGACCGGCCGCTCGACGCCATCGCACGCGCCTTCGCCGTCGAGTGCTGCGTGTTGCTGCCGGGCCTCGTGGCGGCCGTCGTGCTGCCGCTGCGCGTCGGCCACTGGGCGCTGCTGCTGCGCGAGCCGCTGCGCTTCCAACGCGACGGCGGCGGCGCGCTCGGCGGCGGGATGCACGTGTCGGGCGAGCTGCTCGCGCAGCACGTGCTGACGCAGGCGCTGGTCGAGCGGCTGCAGTACGACCGCTTCGTCGCGCGCTGGGCGCGCTGGCAGGTCGAGTACGCCGCGCGGCTCACCGGGTGCGAGGCGCTGCTCGACGCGGCGCAGTTTCCGCATCTGCAGCCCCCGCCGCCGCCCGCTGCCGCCGACGCTGCCGCCGCTGCTGACGCTGCCGTCGCTATCGCCGACAACGACGGCGACGAGGGGCCGCGCGTCGTTCGCGCAGTGCTCGACGAGGTCGTCGACGAGGCGCTGCGCCGCACCGACGGCGACGGCGACGGCGACGCTGCTGCGATGCCGCCGCTCCACGTGCCGCCCGCTGCGCCTGCTGCGCCGGTGCCGGTGCCACCGTCGATGGCGGCGGTGGCGGCCTTCGCGGCGCTGCAGTTTGCGCTGTTTGCACTGGGCTCGTGCTGGCTGGTGCACGTGCCGCTGCGGACGGGGCGCTGGCTGCTGCGGCTCACGGGCCTCGCCGTGGCGCACAACGAGTTCTTCAACGTGCTCACGGGGCTGCTGACCTGCTGGGCCGTCGCGCACGTCGTCGAGTTCGTCTGGCGCGACGTCGCGCGCGCGCCGAGCACGCTGCAGCTGCTGCGCGTCGCGTGGAAATGGAGCCGCGTCGTGGCGCAGGTGACCGTCGCCGCGGCGCTGTGGCTGTCGCTGCCGCCGCTGCTCATCGGCTACGCCGTCGAGGCGCTGTTCATTTTGCCGTTCCGCGCGCCGCTGTCGCAGACCGCGTTCTTCCCCGCGGCGCAGTCGTGGGCGCTCGGCGTCGTGCTGCTCAAGGTCGCCACCAAGTACGTCGCCCCCGCCGCCGTCGCCGTCTCTGTCTCTGTCTCGCCCCTCGTGCTAACGCTGTGTCTCTCTCTGTGTCTCTGTGTCTCTGTGTGTCTCTGTGTGTCGCGGTGTGTCGCTGTGTGTCGCAGGGGCGTGCTGGCCGGCGTCTTCGGCGACGGGCCGCTGCGCCTGGAGCTGGAGCTGCTGCTGATCCGCGGCGTGGAGCACTTCGACCTGCGGCTCTTCTGGCAGCGCATCTACGTGCCGCTGCTGCTGCCGCTCTGCGACGTCGTCCTCGTGCCCTTCTGCCTCGCGCGCCTCGCCGGCGCCGCCCTCGACGCGCTGCCGACGGAGCACTGGCTGCTGCGCCTCGTGTGGCGGTGGCTCGCGGTGCCGACGCCGGCGGCGTCCCCCGCCGCCGCGCGCTACCTGTTGCGCACGGCGCTGAGCCGTTTCGCGATGCACCTGGCGCTGCTGCTGCGTGCGCTGTGGACCGCCGCGGCGCAGACCGTTGGCCTCGCCGTGCGCCTCCACGGCGAAGTGCGCGACCGGCGCTTCCTCGTCTCCACCGAGCTGGCCAACCGCAGCGCCGCCTGAGCGCCGCCTGAGCGCCGCCCATCAGTAAACCCCCCGCGTCGCCCGCGCCGCCCCGTCGCCGCTAACTACCGACGCCGCTCCCCTCGCACAGACAGACACAGACAGACGCAGACAGACGCAGACGTCGTTAGGCTATTTACACGCGACGGCCATCGCCGCCGCTCGGCCGCCGCTCAACCGCCGCCGCCGCCGCCGCCGCTGAGGACGCGCTGCGCGTGGGCCGCGCGCTGCTGCAGAAACAAAATTTTGGTGTCGCGGCTGCGGCCGGCGCCGGGCAGCGGCTTCTGCCGCAGCAGCAGCGCCGCCGCCGACTGCAGCGCCGGCGTCGACGACGACGTCGCCGGAGGCAGCGTCGCGAGGCTCTTCGGCGGCCGTCGCGGCGGCTCCGCAGCGCCGCCGCCGCCGCCGCCGCCGAAGCGCGTGGCGACGAAGGCGGCGAGGAAGTCGTCGACGGCGCGCGCCTCTTTCTCCGCGTGGCGCTGGTCGTCGTCGCGGACGATCGCCTCGTGCGCCGCGTCGCGGGCGGCCGGTCGCTGCGGGTGGAAGGCGCGGCGCAGCTCGTCCTGCACCAGCCGCGTGACGCGCACCTCCGCCGCGACGGCGTCGTCGACGAGAAACGGCGACACGTCCGCGACACCGCCGCTGCGGCCGCCGCTGTGGCTGTGGCTGTCGCTCGGGCCGCTCGGAAAGGGAAACGCCGTCGCGGCGGCGGCGGTGGCGGCGGGCTGCGGCGGCGGCGAGTGGATGTTGAAGGCGTCGAAGGGCTCGTAGGCGAAGGGCCGCGGGGCGTCGCGGTCGCCGTAGCCGTCGTCGTCTTCGTCGTCGTCGTCGTAGCCGCCGCCGGGGGCGACGTAGCCGTAGCCGTCGTCGTCGAGGCCGCTGGCCAGCGACAGCGACAGCGACAGCGACGACGGCTGCGCCAGCAGAAAAAAGTCGTTCGACAGCGCTGACACGTCGGCGCTGCGGTCGTCGCCGAGCATCACAACGGGCGCCGCCGCGCTGGCGCTGTCGCCATCGTCGCCACTGCCGCCGCCGCCGCCGCCGCCGGTGGGGGGCTGCGTCTCGTGCGCGTCGCGGTGCGGGTGGCGGTGGCGATGCAGCGGCGGCCGCGGCTCGCCGCCGGACGACGACAGCGTCGTCGCGTCGTTGTCGTCGAGCGACAGCGAATCGTACGCGAACGAGGCGGCGTCGGCGTAGACGTTGTTCGCGTCGTCGGCCTGCGAGAGGCCGTCGGGCAGCGCCTCGCCGACGCGGTGCAAGTCGCTGCGGTGCGGCGCGTTGACCTCCGCG
Source organism: Poteriospumella lacustris (assembly GCA_008000375.1). Lineage (NCBI taxonomy): Eukaryota > Chrysophyceae > Chromulinales > Dinobryaceae > Poteriospumella > Poteriospumella lacustris. Next base: position 4,156 of record SMOI01000299.1, read on the forward strand.
CGCGACTCTTTTTCCGCGACGCGGAGCCACACGTCGAAGGCGGAGCGCAGGTCGCGGCGGCGGTAGGCGAAGTCGGAGCAGATCTTGACGAGTTTGACGTAGGCGTCGCGCTTCATCGCGATGATGTGTTCGCGCCGCGCCTGTTCCTGTTGGCGGCGCTCGCGGCGCTTCTCTTGGCGCTGGCGGACGATGTCGGGGAAGTCGGCCGCGAAGGTGGCGCCGTCGAGGCTGCGCTGCATCGAGAAGGCCGCCTTGAAGGCGCTCAGCGTGCGGTAGTCCTTCTCGAGCGCCAGCATCGCCTGCGTGTCGACGCCCGTCGTCAGCAGCATCTGCACGCCGCGGCCGAGCGTCGTGGCGCTGCCGTTGCTCTGCGAGTCGACCGACTCGGCGCCGTCGAGGAGGAAGCTCGGCTCGCGACTAGCGAGCAGCGAGTTCGACCGCGAGTCCATGCGGAAGCTGTTGCCACTCGCCGCCAGACTCGTCGGCGGCGCCGACAGCAGCGACGCCGACATCGACAGCGACCGATCGAGCGAACCCACCGTCGACGGTCGCAGCGCGTTGCTCTCGGCGCCAGCGGACGACAGTTCTGCGCTCACGATCGAGTTCTGCGTCGACAGACCCAGCACCGCCTGCGACGCCTGCGGCAGCAACGTGGCGCCCACAGCGCTGCCGCCGGCGTTGGCGGCGGCGGCGGAGCGTTGGCGCGCTTCGTCGTCGGCGCGTCTCTTCGCCTCGTGCTGCCGCACGTAGTACTCGTTGGTCAGCGGGTTACCCGCCGTGTCGATGACGGGCTCCTTCAACGCCTGGCCGAAGTACGTCTCCGCTTCGATGTGCCGCTGGAGACTCAAGGCGACGATGGCCACGGCGCTGGTCTGTTTCGCGCGCCAGACGCGCGTCTTCTCGACCCAAAAGTCGAGGCCGAAGATGCACTTCCGCAGGTGGTTCAACAGCAGATGCCCCATGCGCAAGAGCACGGGGTTCTGTCCACAAAATGTGCGGAATTCGTCGATACTGACGCCACCGTCGTTGTCGGCGTCGACGAAGGAGAACAGGTCCAGCGCGACCTTCTTCTGCACCGGCAGCGTCTGGAACTCCTTGTACCGGAAGGTGACGACGGTGAGGAAGTCCTCCAGGTCCAAGATGCTGTATTCGGGCATGAAGCTGATGCCGCGCCGCGACAAGAGACGGAAGCAGAACTCCTCCGTCAGCGCCCGGTCGACCAGCAGATATTTGACGAGGAACGCGGCGAACTCGAGAAAAGTGACGGCGCCGGTCAGCTGGTGGTTGATGATCTCGAAGCATCGCATCACCCACACGTCAGGGGCGAGTCTGAAATACTTCGCAAAGGCCCGAAAGGACGCCGTGTTTCGCTTGGCGCCGGTCATCTCGCGGAACAGCTGAAGGAGCTTTTTGCGCTCGACGCCGGAAAACGACAATTTGCGAAGCTCTTGCGTCTCTCGTATGCCCAGCACTGGAGCGTTGGGGTCAACGGCTTTCTTTTTGGGCAAAAGGTACTTGCCGACGTACGAGAAGGCGTCGGGTATGTAGTGCAGCCACGCGAAATAGTTGCGCCGGTGTTTGTCGAGGCGGGACGTTCGGCGTTGGAACATGGGGTGGCTTGCCAATGGATTGGCGGCCTTCGGATGGGCATGTGCGGAGCGATGCCTCCGCTTGCCATGGTGGCTTTTCCCACTAGCCACTGAATTTTGGCGATTCTTGAGCCCTTCCATTCGAGGTCTATCGACAATCGGGTCGCATCCTTATTCAAGGAAATTAAATGTTACGCAGGTTCAATCAGTCGGTGGAAATTCACCTACAATTACGGCATGAGTATCATGAATATCGAGTCTGAACTCATGACAAGGCCATTTCATTGATGGTTGACCAACTGGCAACAGACCAGCACAACAGCGAGGCGAAGAACGAAGAACGAAACGGACACTGCCAAAGGGGAGGGAACCGACAGACACCATGGTTTTATACTTGTCGTTGCCGCACGGCTGTCAGCGTGCCGGCCTAGCTCAGTCGGTAGAGCGCACGGCTCTTAACCGTGTGGTCGAGGGTTCGAGCCCCTCGGTCGGTGCACCTTCTTTTTCGATGTTTTTTTTTTTGTTGATTTTCTTTCTGCTTTATTATTATCACTGGGTTTCCAGGCTTTTTGGACATTTACACGGCTAGCAAGTATTAATTATTTGGTTTTATGTCTTGCCTTTCCTCAACTGACGTGTAATGGGACGTTCGTTATCGCGGAATCGCCTGTATGTCCTTTCAGCCATTTCTTAAGCCTGATCGGTTAGCTACCATGCACATCGTTGACCTTTTCGGTACATTGGTCGGCCTGCAGTCTTGTCCGTGACAAATCCCTGTCACAGGCCCGTACCCGCATGCGATGTCCTTGAAGCTCTCTGACAGGCGGCTATCAAGTCGTCACACTCAGAACCCCCTTCGCTGCGATTGCGACGGCCGCGTGCGGCTTTCGACATTTCGTCGGTTGACACGGAGGGAGATTGACCCCCTGTCCATGGAAGAGGCTCATTCCCTCCGGACTTTGGATGCCTTCGTCGGTGTCGACGTCTCATCCGCGGCAGAGCCCCTCTTTCGCTTTCCTGCCACCTTAGCGCTGACGGGACTCGACGCGTGGTCGGATTCGTCACGTTGACCCGATAGCTTCGACGGCTTCGACGGCGACTTCGCCTCACGCTTCAGAGCTTTTGCCTTCTTCTGATCAAGGGCGAACTGCCGCATTTCCTCCTGCAAATGCGCAGGTAACTTGCCTCGGAACAGCGGCAGCTCCGCGGCGAAGAGCACGGAATGGGCCCAGCCGGCGCGGCGCTGAAACATGTCGCGGAAAATGTCGCCCACCTGCTCGTAGATGGTCGGCGTGAGGCTCTTCGCATTACTCAATTCAGGTGCGTAATCACGCACGGCAATACTCCATACGTGTGTATCCACGGGAATCACGTCATATTGGTCGAGGGAAAACAGGGCGACGCAGTCGGCCACCTTCATACCCACTCCCGGCAGCAGCAACAACTGCTGCTGCACATATCTTCGATGGCTTGACGAAGCAATAGCAGAGGATATAGCAGCTTCTTCTTCACCCGTCTCGGCAGGCTCTTGTTTGCAGACCACCTGAGGCCGACGCAGCGAAACGAGCCAATCGCTGCCCATTTCGGTCGACTTCTGCCGCACCAACTTGGCGGAATTGATGATGAACTTGGCTCGGTATCCTACACCTAAGCTTCGAAGGGGCGCTTCTTCGAGAGCAGCCAGTGCATCAATCGTTGGGAATGAGAACATCGGAAAGACGAAATCCTCAGTGGTGGGGGTGCGCTGAGGTTGTCTCTTCGGGGACGCGCCTTCGTCGTCGCTGCTGGCCTCTGATTCCGCTGCGAGCTCGTCATGACGCGGAGGATTAAAGTCGATGACGAGTCCATCGCTGGAACCCATGCTGCCACGATCATTCTTTACTCTAACAGTGCAGAGAAAGCTTCCATAGGTCGCTCTCAATCTTTGCAGCATCAGCGAGATGCGGGAAATGTTGTTGTTGGATGAGCAAATGAAGGATATGAGACATTCCCACGGGTCTTGGCGGACGACGCGTACTCCAGGTAGATGTACGGATACTGTACGCATGCGTTCGCATTTTTGAGACCACGTGCCGTACAGTTCGGGCAAGTCATCGTCCAACTGGAAGTAATCCAGCATCGTCTGGCGTAGACGCGACGGATCAACAGGCGTCGACAACAAAGATGCCACTTCAGTGGTCGAGGGCAGCTGCTTTACGATGAGAGGCTGGCCATCAACGACTCCAATCCAAAACTTCGACCCCAACGATTCTTCATCTGACAAGGGCAGTCGTTTCCAGTTGAAGCATTGGCCCATGTTCAACGTATTTTCGGGAGTCATCTGGATTGGTGGGATACGCAAATCAACCCACGAAAGGTCAGTCAACTTCATTGAACGGGCACTCATAGTGCAAGTAGTCGACAAGCTTTGAGTGGTCTTCTGTAGAGCGAAGGCAGAAACGGTTGGCGTTCTCAACGACGGAAAAAGCGAACAGACCAGCAACGAGCAATACCGGCGAAACATACGCGGATACTGGCACTTCTGTTGTTGGAGATATAAAAATGATGAAGAACGCTTCCGTCTTCAAGACTTCCGTAACCAACGGATGAGACGATGAGACTGACGTCGCCGGTCGTCGAGTGGATAAATTGAAACCGCCGACGGAGCGTTACATTTTGACGTCACCTCGGTTCTCGTCGATCACTTGTTGTTTCACCTGTTTCTCTGACAACAAACTACAATCAAAACCACCTATTTGTTGCACAGGATATCCGTGTTGGTCCTCGGGGGTTGCCTTTGGTCTGATAGATCGATTTGCCTTGAGCAGTATCAGAATCGGAAGCAGAGATTGAGTAAATGTCCAGCCCAACCGCATCACCCTCGCGACGAAAAGCAGGTATGCCGCGCAATAAGCGCCATTATTCCTTAACCAAAGAGCGTGACGTTATTAACTTGCAAACATTTAGGTCGGAGTCCTTCCCCAAAACGAAGCGATTCTCCGACGCACGACGAGTCTGATCGTCATTCGCACGTCCGTCGAAACGCAAAAGGCGGGGTACTGGTCACTCAGGAAGAAATAGCTGCAGCCTTTGCCATGTTGGACCCTGAGCACTCTGGGCAATTGACTTTGCAGTCGTTGAAGAAGCGCCTGGGCCCCCTTATGCCAGATATGTCCGCCAAAGACTACCGCTTCTTAATGAACAACAAGAAAGAAATGAGCATCGAGGACCTGCGCGAGCTGCTGGTGGACAACGAAGTGGCCAATTACGACCCTGTTTTTGACGCATTTCGCATGTTCGACCCGAAGTGCACTGGATTTATTGACGAAGATAAACTTCGACTCGCTTTCATGTCGTTTGGGTTGGGAGAGCTGTCGGACGAAGAGCTGGATATTTTGAAGCGCGTAAGCTACCAGCTCCTCTTTGTTTGCCTCACTTCTCTGTGTGCTCACCGACGTTGTTGATTTCATTCAGACGGCGGATATTGACGGCGACGGAAAAATAAGTTTGAACGACTTCCGGTCGCTTCTGGACGGCGGCGTTGCGAAGAAGACTTTGATCAGTTTCAAGTAGCCGCTTCCGCTTCCCGCTGGTCATCCCTCCCACCGCCTTTATGTATATAATTTAATTGAATCGGCACTGCTTTTGCCCTTTGTCATACGTGCTACGTCGTGTTGGTGAATCTATTTACAAGGGTCGAGTCTCATGCTCATGGGTCGACGACACTACAGTACAAATTGCTCTATCGACGCTGTTGTCTCAATGGTCGCCATTCGAGATGGAAGACGCTCGGGAAGTCGGAAATCGGACGTTATGTCCGGCATCTGTTGGTCAGAAGATGGGTGCAAGCCAGCATCTTCGACGACTGGCTGAGGATTCTGCAAATGATTAAACAGCAGTTCGATAGCTTTCTCGGCTGCCATTTTAATGTAATTGCGCTTTTGGGGTTGGATCATGTCGGTGACGAAGCATCCCTTCACACACCGCGTGACGACCACCAACACGTTGTAGCCTTCCAGCTTCTTCAGTGCATTCGCAAGAATTGCTCCACAGGTGAATTCTCCGTTGTCCTCAGCCACCGAGATGATTTGGCCTCCTTCAATGATTTTCAAGGCAAAGGGAGCACAGTCTTCACTGTTGTACTTCTTGCAAATGTGGTCGATAATGTTGGTCGCTTGGTTCACGCTGTAGGTGGTGGCTGCATGGCCCTGATAGTATACTTGCTTCCGCACATAGACCGGATTGCTTGATATAATGTTGACGGGATCAAATTCACCTTCGGGTTCCATTATTGCTGAGACTAACTGAGACAGAGTAGACAACAAACCCTTGCTCAGCAACTCTTCTCTTAAAAAGCTCGGTGTTGCAATCAACTACAAGAAGTGTAGATAATCAATCAACCCAGACAGCTGTTCACCAAGTCACTTTGTCTTTTTTTCGATGAGGCTGATCTTCCTTCCCAAGCAGCTGTTCGTTGGTAAGGTCTTCGCTGGTAGGCCTTGTTATCTGAGTCTGTGGTCTTTGCTACCGATTTCCGATAACTATGTGACGTGGGATAACAATTTCTGACCGTTGTGGGTTACGACTTTTGGCGATGACAACGTCGACACGACGACGACGACCCTACGGCGGTGAAACGGTGAAACGGTTCTGTGTGCGGGAGCCTGTGCGGGGCCGTGGGAGCCGAAGGATTTGATTTCGATTTCGATTTCGATTTCGATGGTGGATACGATTGAATCCTTGATCGCACACAAACACACGAGAATTCTGTGAACTTTGCTGTGGTGTTCTGACTTGAAAGAGAGAGGAACCAGGCCAGTTGATAGAAGTAGACTGTATTCCAAGTAGTGGGAGAACGAAAGATGAAAGGGTTCCATGTGGTGGTGGCCTTGTTGACTGTCCTCTTTGGACAGAGCATGGCTTACATCGAGGAGTTCCAAGCTCATGACCCTCAAGAGTTCCACAAGGCAGCTATGGACAAATTCCTTGAAATGCGAAGAAAGGATCCGAGTGTTTCGTTGAACCAGGAAGGAGAGTTCATGACCATGGCCAACAGACGCGCCGTGGAGCGTCTTCGACGCAAGCCCGACGAGGCGCTTTCCCTCAGAGTAAGTGAAGTGTCAATGCAATGCTTGATCCTATTGGCTTTAACTCTTGTTGGAGCAGAAGGTGGACATGATCGCTGCTCCGGACGGTGGTGAGGCCAGCGAGGTCATGTTGGAGCTGCCGGGCCCCAGCGCCGACGGCGACAAGTTCCTTCAGGCTGCTGTGAACCAGCAGTTCTCGAACCAAGTGATGCTCCCGCAAGAGGCGCGTGCTATGGGCGTGGCCTTCGTCGAGGACATCGGTTTGGGTGCGATTTCCAAAGCTGGCGCGTTGCCCCTGGGCACTGAAGGCGAATGGCTCGCGTTCGCGGAGAAGAAATTGAAGCAAGAAGAGAGTTTGGACTATCAGGCTTTGCTGTGGGAGCTTGGTTCTGAAATTATTGAGAATAGCCAGCGAGAACGCGGCGTGATGAACTTGACGCACGAGATGGAGCTCGTGCAGAAGATGGAGGCCTGGTTCTACGAACGCGGCGGAAAGATCCACTTCGCAAAGCCCACCGTTTCGTTGGAAAATGGTTTCCAATTGATCGCTACCGAAGATGTGCGCGAGTACGACCCCGTCGTGACCGCACCGCTGCAGCTGATCATGTGTCGCCAAACCGCCCGCAACGTCGTCATTCCGAACCGTGGCAAGTACCTGGGCGACGAGCTGCAGAAGACGTTCGAGAAGAACGAGTTGTGGGGCATGGTGATCTTCGTGTTGCACGAGTACTACAAGGAAGTGAACGGCAAGGGCTCGAAGTGGGGCCCCTTCCTGCGCACGTTGCGTATGCGGTTCTTGAGTACGCCGGTGGTGAAGGAGATCCAAGGCACGATCGCCCTGCGGATGAACAACAAGTGGCTGAAGGACAGCGACGACTTCATGTGGTGGTCGGTCGGTGCCGACGGGCCGTGCTCGCCGACGACGGGCATCTGTCGCACGAAGCCCGAAGACAAAATCGGCGACACGCGCTTCAACATCCACCAGATCCGTTGGGCGTACTGGGTCGTGAAGCAAAACGCCGTGCGCATCAAACAGATCGCGACGGGAATGGAGTTCATCGCGTTGATTCCCTTCTACAACTTCATCGAGAAGCGTCTGGGGGTGGGCGGCGGCATCACGTTCGATTTGGACGGGACCGTGTCGGTCCGCGCGGGGAAGCACCACGAGGAAGACCTGCCGGTCATGATCCACCCGGGCAACATGACGGATTCCGAGTTCTTCTTGCGCTATCTCCGTCTCCCCGAAGAGCGCAACGAACACACCGAGGTGAAGCTCAGTCTGCCGGGCGTCATTCCGAAAGGGTCCAAGTTCCACTACTGCGTCAAGGGCACGTTCCGCGAGCAGAACAAAGACGAGTGCAAGGCCTCGTACCGTTCCGACGCGATGTTTTGGAAGTCGAAAGTGCTCACTGAGTGGCGCAAGACGATGAATCTCCCGCCGCGTATGCAAGAGTTGCGCATGTGGGCGAATCGGTTGCACATCTACGGCGGCGAGGAGGAGCAGAAGCTCTTGTCGCAGGCGAACTCGATCATCGCCGGCCTCCCGCTGCCCGTCGACCTCGTCCCCGCCGAGGAACAGCTCATGTACGTTCGTTGGCGGGCCGCGTGCGCCTCACGTGCGCGTCTAACGTGTCTAACGTCTCTGTGTGTCGCCGTCGTGTAGGATGCTCGGCATTGCGAAGGACAATTTGGAGGCGGCGCTGATCGCGACGGGTCCGCAGGGCGACCGTCCGCCTCCGCAGCTGTACACGGCCCCCGACCCGACCGAAGACCCCGAGGCCGATCGTGCGATGCAAAACCTCGCCACGCTGGCGTTGCAAGCGCAAAAGACCGTGTTCACGGGCAACGTGATGCTGAACGCGACACAGGTGGTGATGAACCGCACGCGCGACTTCTTCCAACACGGCGTCCTGCCCATGGCGGGCCTCGACGAGCTGGACAACTTCTTGTTGAAGAAGATCGGCATGTTGGCGCACTGCGGCTTCGAAAACGACATGAAGATCGTCTACGGCAACGTGTCGGAGGAGCTGCTCTGCGCGATGCGCGTGCACCTGATGAACGAGTCGGAGATCTTCGTCTTCTGCCCGAAGGACGCGCGCGTCTGGGAGGACAACTGCATGGACGTGTCGTTCCTGAACTACACGGCGATCTCGGAGCGCAACGAGATGGACGTGGTCACGGCGCTGCGCACGTCGATCCACGGGCTGTTGGCGTCGTACCCCACGACGATCGACGAGGACACCGCGTTGATCGCGCAGGGCGAAGCGTCGCTGGCGGCGGCCGCGTTGCGCCACGCGAAGCGCACCCCGCGCGACACGAGCGGCGGCGAGGACAGCAACGACGACGACGACGACGACGCGCTGGACGCGCTGCTGGACGGCGACAGTGTCGACGGCGACGCCGCCGCCGCCGAGGCGAAGGACACCGCCGACGCCGAAGGCGACGCCAAAAATGGCGACGGCTCCGCCGCGGGCGACGGCGACGAGGGCATCGGCCCCGTGACGCTCGCAGCGTACCGCCTGCGCTTCCGCGAGAAGGAGATCCTGTTCTCGGCGCTGTCGTTCCTCGACGCGCACGAGGAGAAGGTGCGCAACGGCTCCGTCGTCTTCCAGTTGGCGATGAAGGCGCAGGAGCGCGTCGAAGCCGATTTGCGCGCGGCGGAACACGCGAAATTCGTCGAGGAAGTGAAACGCCTCGCGGCGGTGAAGGCGGATCTGGCGACGCTGGAAGTCGACCTCGGCGCGGAGCTGGGCAAGAAGAACTTGACCCTGCACGAGGGCGACGACCTCGCGCGGACCGTGCGCCTCTTCTGCCAGGAGCACCACGTCACGAGCAACTACGTCGACACGCTCGAGAAGGCGCTGCGCGCGCGTGTCGTGTCGCCCCCGCCGCTGCAGCTGATGCTCGGTGCCGTGACGAACCTCGGCGACCGTCGCATTCTCGCGATTCCCGAGGGCCGCAACGCCACCGTCGAGACCGGCGTCTTCTGCGCGAAGTTCGACAAGGCCGAACAGGTCACCGACACGCCGTGGTGCCAGGCGCTGCTGCGTCGCGTTGAGCAGCGACTGCAGCCCGCGTCGTTTCAACGTCGCATTCTCCTCGTCGTGCCCGTCGATGCGCCGGACTCGCGGAAGTTGAAGTTGGTGATTCGCGAGGGCGAGCAGCACGACCTGGTGCAGCTGGTGTCCGACTTCTTCGAGGTCTACCGCATGCCGCCCGACTCCGTGTACATGATGGCGCAGGAGGTGCACAAGCGACTGCCCGCCGTCGCGTTGCAGATTCCCGTGGGCCTCTCCGCCCAGCGCCAAGTGCAAATTCGCTTCTCGTTGAACGACAACATCACGAACGTCGTCGAGGGCTTCACCAACTTCTACGAGCTCGACGACCACGTCAAGGTGCAGATCATGAAGCGCGCCCGCCACGGCATGGCCCCGGGCACCTTCATGGTCTAGCGACGCCCTCTCCTCCACCCTCATCGTCCTCCGCGCGGCCGCCCGCTGCCCCTGAGACCTGAGACACGTAAACCGCACACCTAACTGACCGCAGACACGCACGTGTCGCTCATACTTATCGCCGCACACAGCGACACATACACAACAGAGAGGCGCACAGGGCACAGGGCCCCGCACACACCGCCGACAGACAGACAGACGGCGACGCTCACGGCCGCACGCGCTTCACACCGGTCGTCGTCGTCGCCGTCACGTCGACGGACCCCGCCGCGACATCGACCGGCCGCGTGTCGCCGCCACCGCCACCGCCACCGCCGTCGCCACTACTGCTGCCACCGCCACCGCTACCGCTGGACCCCGCCGCCTGAGTCTCGTGGGCGGCGGCGTAGGTGGCAACGCCGTTGACGCTGGGCGACGTGGACGTCGAGTGGCCGAAGAGCGCCTCGGCGTCGCCGAGCCACGCGAGCTCATCGGCGAAGAGGCGGTCGTGGAACTGCTTCACGGACGAACAGGGGTTGATCACGATGCTGCGGCGCTGCTTCTTCCCGCCGTGCTGGCCGCCGTCGTGGCCGGACGCGTCGTGGTGCAGCGCGTGCGAGAGGAAGACGGCCTCCTCCCACGACATCGTGTGCGCGACCGGCTCCATGAGCGACGACGGGGCTCGTGGCCGCTGCTGCTGCTGCAGCGGGGGCGGCGGTGGAGGCAGCGGCAGCGGCAATGGCGCACGCGGCAGTGAGGGCTGCGTCGCTGGTGCGGCGGGATCGTCGTCCATCGCGGTGGAGGCGGCTTCTTGACCGCTGCCGTTGTCGCCGCCGGCGTCGTGTGAGTCACTGGCGGCGGATCCGCGCGGGTCGGACGCCGAGCCACCGACGAAGCGGCTGTCCAGCGCTGGCGGCTGCCACACGTGAGGGCGTTCGGCTCGAAACTCGCCACCCGGCGACTGCTGCTGCTGCTGCGGCGGCGGTGGCGGCGCGTGGTGCCCAAACGACGCGGCGAACGGCGGCGGTCGCAGCACCTGCGGCGGCTGGTAGAGGCTCTGCACCGAGTGGAAGTACGGCGCAGCGGTGGAGGCCGCGGAGGAGGACGCCGCCTGGTGCGACAGCGGCTGCGCAAACGACGACGATGCCGCACCGTCGCGTGACGGGTGATGCGCCTGGGTCGGCGCGTGGAAACCCGTCGCCATCGACGAGAAGCCGTGTTTGGGTATCTCTACGCAGGTCTGGAAGTCTGGGAAGTGTCCATAGTGGGTGTTGAGCGTGTTGTTCATCGGGTTCTGGTACGTGATGAAGGGCATCGCCGACGTGGGCAGCGGCACGGAGAGGTCGCCGGGGATGCGCAGGTGCACCGAGTGGTCGCGTACGGTGGCCACGTGGATCCGCAGCGTCTCCTTCTCGAAGTCGGACTTGCCCTCCCACGACAGAATCATGTCCGCGAGCTGCAGGACCGTGCTCAACAAGAAGTTGTGCTCTGCGACGATGCCCGGCGACGCACCGAACTGGTGTTCGCGCAGCTTCAACGGGTGTTCGAAGGTGTGCGTGCAGCCCGGGTGCGGACACGGCTGCACGATGGCGGGCAGCGACGCTGGTGCATTGCCGTTCGTTTTCTCCTCTCCGGATCTCGCAGAGAGGTTCACTTCGGGCCCTGCGTTGACCTCACCGGTCTGAGCGCTCGGCAGCGACCGCAGTTCCTCAGCCGAGTGGCAGTTGGCCAAGTGGGAGTTCAGCGACCCGCGCATCGAGAAGCTCTTCTTGCAGCCTGGAACAGGACACTTGAAGGGCTTATTCTCGGCTGATCGATCCCAACGCATCTGCGACGAGGTGTCGTGCGTTCGCATATGTTTCGTGACATTGCCCTGCTGTGAGAACCCGCGGCCGCAAATAGGACACTTGTACGGCTTTTCGCCAGTGTGGACACGCTCATGTCGTTGAAGAACGCTCAAGTTCTCGAAAGTCTTCTCGCAATACCCACACTGCGACCAGAGAAACGTCAGCAATCAACCGTTACCAGGTCCACAGCGCAGACGGGAGAGCCCCTTACCTTGTACTTGAAAGATGCATCACCGAGATCGCTCATGTTATTAAAGGCTTTACCATTCGCTAATCTTGTCAATGATGTCACACCACCAGCAACACGCCGATGACCTTTCGTCGTATTTGTAATGTGATCGCACCGTCTCGAAGCGAAGGAAGTGCCGCCGGATTCCGGAATCAAGGCTTCAACGCTAAGTTTGCCGTCGTTCAGAAATAAGCGGGACTCCCGAACAGTGGTCTACATCTACCCGTGTTTCCCAGAATAGAGCCAGCAGGAGAGAAATCGAAGGGAGCACCCAGCCACGCCCAGCCCTGCCGTCCGTCCGACCACCTGCAACACCACCAGTCATCTCACTCAACTTCGCTTCGTGAGCATCAAAACAACCGAGGTTCCTGCTCGAATTCATGTCCTACCGTCATATCTGCTGCCTGTGGGATCGACGACGTGTGCAACGAACGTATCTGCAAGCATGGCACAGCAACCGGAACTGTGGGATCGCCTCGGCAAAGAGCTGAAAGCTCCGGAGGACTATTGCGTGGCCAATGTCGACAAGGCGGAGCGCCTGAAGGAACTTATCAAAGCAGTGTATGAGCTCGCATCGTCGTTCTCAGCTCGGGGATCAGGTCCGCTGAAGTCGGTGTTGATCCAGGGCGTGGACGAGGAGACGCTGTGGGAGCAGTTGCAGACGCGAAACAATCCGCTGCTGAAATATCTGCGGAAATACATGAAAAGCGCCTCGAGTCGGAATCTAGAGTTCATTCCGATGGAGGAGGACGTCACGTCGGAGGATGTGTCGGAAGAGGAGATGGACGAGGACGACGACGAAGACGTCGATGCGGACGACCACGACGAGGTCGACGAAGACGGCGACAACGACAGCGACGACGAAGACGACGAGCAGGAGGAAGAAGAGAGCAGTGATGGTGAAGACGAGGCAGAGTCGTACGACAGCGACGATGTGACGAACGAGGAGGAGGACGATGGGGCGGTCGAGGAGCCGCGCAAGAAAATCGGCAGTTCGGGCGACGGTTGGGACACGGACGAAGAGCTGGGCATGGAGGCATGGCTCGATGCGACAGAGGAGCTGGACGAGAAGCACAGGCAGAAGCAAGAGAATCGCGAGAAGCGCGTGAAGGCCAACACCATGGACCAGGTAAGCGCTGGGCTCGGCGACACTGCGGCGCCGTGTCGACGACTAACGAAGGGTCCGTGTACAGTGGGACGACGAGCAGGAGGATGAGGACGACGATCTGGACATCGTGGAGAAGGCAATGTACGGCAGCGGCGACGAGGAGGACGAGGAGGAGGACGTGGATCCAGCGTCGATTCGGTACGAGGACTTCTACGTGGACGAGGAGCCGACGCCGATGCACAAGCTGGGCAAGCTCGGACAGTCGCAGAGCAAGAACCAGCCGCGCCGGAAGGCCGTCGACATCGACGAGAGCAGCGACGAAGAAGACGAAGACGAGGACGACTTCGCCGAGGGCGAGGACGACTACGTGGACTCGGAGGAGGAGGACGAGGACGACTACGGGCGCCCCACGACGTCGCGGCAGACGACACAGCGCGGCCACAAGACAGCGGCCGCGTCGAGCAAAGAGAAGCCCGCAGAGTTCATGACGAGCTACCAGCGGCGGCTGCAGGAGCTGTCGACGCAGATCAAGGAGCTGGAGGAGGAGCTCATCGCGGAGAAGTCGTGGGAGATGCGCGGCGAGGTGTCGGCGCAGCACCGGCCGGAGAACTCGCTGTTGGACATGGCCGTGGACGTGGACCGCGCGACGAAGGTGGCACCGGTCATCACGCAAGAGTACACGTCGACGCTGGAGGACCTGATCATCCAGCGCATCCAGGACGAGAAGTTCGACGACCCGCGGCCGCGCCACGCGACGGCGGAAGTGCTGACGGCGGAGGCCGGCGACGACAAAGACCCGATCGAGCTGTCGCAGGAGAAGAGCAAGCTGGGTCTGGCGGAGATCTACGCAGAGGACTACGCGAAGAAGATGCTCAACTCGGACGAGAAGCTGTCGGTGGAGACACAGGCGCTGCGCGAGGAAGTCGTGGGTCTGTTCGGTGCGGTAAGTGACGTGCGGTCTGTGTGCGCAGGTGCTGGCGGAGGTCTAACTCGGTGTATGTGTCTGTGTGTCACGCTGGGTGTGTTGCTTGGTGCTGACGACAGGTCTCGCGGCATCTGGACGCGCTGTGTCACTTCTACTTTACGCCGCGACCGGTGGCGGGCGAGACGAGCGCCAAGGTGCTGGCGACGCAACGCGCCGTGCCTGCGCTGGAGCTGGAAGACGTGGCACCTTTCTCGGTCACGTCGGACGCGTCGAAGCAGGCGCCCGAGGAGTTGCTGGCGAAGAAGAAGGGGCCGCGCATCATGCTGCTGTCGTCGGAGGAGCTCGGTCGCGACGACCGCAAGAAGCGTCGCCGCGTGAAGAAGGAGATCCGGCGGGTGGAGAAGCGCCAGGCCGATGCGGCGCTCGACAGCAACGTCAAGCGCGCGCGACGAGAAGAAGCCGCCCTGCAGCGCGACAAGCGCGTGTCGGTGCACGAGAGCGGCAAGCGCAGCGACCGGTCGAGTCGCGAGGGCGAGTTCTCGAAGTCGTCGACGTTCTTCAGCAACCTGCAGAAGGACGTCGAGGCTGGCGTCAAGGGCGCGCAGCAGAAGAGCGGCGGAAAGGCGAGGGCCGCGGTCACGGAACACAGCTCGTCGTCGTTCAAGCTGTAGACCGGCGCGGCCCTCTTGTAATATATGTGCGGCGCCAGACGTCGCGCCACCTAAGTAGTTGTGGGTCTTTTCCTCTCCGCGGCGTTGTGGTCTGTCCCAATCATAGGTATGCGGCGCAGCGGGTCGGACGGAGCAGGCGTCGGCGTCTCAATGGATCGCGGACTGACATTGGTGAGATCGCTGTCGTAGGTACGAGCTGTGATCGGCTCGGAGCCGCCGGTACCGCACCAGCACAGCGCACATCAGCTGCGCCTACCACCTGCCCTCCTATACACGAGACGCCGTCGCCTGCTCCGTCCGACCCGCTGCGCCGCATACCTATGATTGGGACAGACCGCAACGCCGCGGAGAGGAAAAGACCCACAACTACTTAGGTGGCGCGACGTCTGGCGCCGCACATATATTACAAGAGGGCCGCGCCGGTCTACAGCTTGAACGACGACGAGCTGTGTTCCGTGACCGCGGCCCTCGCCTTTCCGCCGCTCTTCTGCTGCGCGCCCTTGACGCCAGCCTCGACGTCCTTCTGCAGGTTGCTGAAGAACGTCGACGACTTCGAGAACTCGCCCTCGCGACTCGACCGGTCGCTGCGCTTGCCGCTCTCGTGCACCGACACGCGCTTGTCGCGCTGCAGGGCGGCTTCTTCTCGTCGCGCGCGCTTGACGTTGCTGTCGAGCGCCGCATCGGCCTGGCGCTTCTCCACCCGCCGGATCTCCTTCTTCACGCGGCGACGCTTCTTGCGGTCGTCGCGACCGAGCTCCTCCGACGACAGCAGCATGATGCGCGGCCCCTTCTTCTTCGCCAGCAACTCCTCGGGCGCCTGCTTCGACGCGTCCGACGTGACCGAGAAAGGTGCCACGTCTTCCAGCTCCAGCGCAGGCACGGCGCGTTGCGTCGCCAGCACCTTGGCGCTCGTCTCGCCCGCCACCGGTCGCGGCGTAAAGTAGAAGTGACACAGCGCGTCCAGATGCCGCGAGACCTGTCGTCAGCACCAAGCAACACACCCAGCGTGACACACAGACACATACACCGAGTTAGACCTCCGCCAGCACCTGCGCACACAGACCGCACGTCACTTACCGCACCGAACAGACCCACGACTTCCTCGCGCAGCGCCTGTGTCTCCACCGACAGCTTCTCGTCCGAGTTGAGCATCTTCTTCGCGTAGTCCTCTGCGTAGATCTCCGCCAGACCCAGCTTGCTCTTCTCCTGCGACAGCTCGATCGGGTCTTTGTCGTCGCCGGCCTCCGCCGTCAGCACTTCCGCCGTCGCGTGGCGCGGCCGCGGGTCGTCGAACTTCTCGTCCTGGATGCGCTGGATGATCAGGTCCTCCAGCGTCGACGTGTACTCTTGCGTGATGACCGGTGCCACCTTCGTCGCGCGGTCCACGTCCACGGCCATGTCCAACAGCGAGTTCTCCGGCCGGTGCTGCGCCGACACCTCGCCGCGCATCTCCCACGACTTCTCCGCGATGAGCTCCTCCTCCAGCTCCTTGATCTGCGTCGACAGCTCCTGCAGCCGCCGCTGGTAGCTCGTCATGAACTCTGCGGGCTTCTCTTTGCTCGACGCGGCCGCTGTCTTGTGGCCGCGCTGTGTCGTCTGCCGCGACGTCGTGGGGCGCCCGTAGTCGTCCTCGTCCTCCTCCTCCGAGTCCACGTAGTCGTCCTCGCCCTCGGCGAAGTCGTCCTCGTCTTCGTCTTCTTCGTCGCTGCTCTCGTCGATGTCGACGGCCTTCCGGCGCGGCTGGTTCTTGCTCTGCGACTGTCCGAGCTTGCCCAGCTTGTGCATCGGCGTCGGCTCCTCGTCCACGTAGAAGTCCTCGTACCGAATCGACGCTGGATCCACGTCCTCCTCCTCGTCCTCCTCGTCGCCGCTGCCGTACATTGCCTTCTCCACGATGTCCAGATCGTCGTCCTCATCCTCCTGCTCGTCGTCCCACTGTACACGGACCCTTCGTTAGTCGTCGACACGGCGCCGCAGTGTCGCCGAGCCCAGCGCTTACCTGGTCCATGGTGTTGGCCTTCACGCGCTTCTCGCGATTCTCTTGCTTCTGCCTGTGCTTCTCGTCCAGCTCCTCTGTCGCATCGAGCCATGCCTCCATGCCCAGCTCTTCGTCCGTGTCCCAACCGTCGCCCGAACTGCCGATTTTCTTGCGCGGCTCCTCGGCCGCTCCATCGTCCTCCTCCTCGTTCGTCACATCGTCGCTGTCGTACGACTCTGCCTCGTCTTCACCATCACTGCTGTCTTCTTCCTCCTGCTCGTCGTCTTCGTCGTCGCTGTCGTTGTCGCCGTCTTCGTCGACCTCGTCGTGGTCGTCCGCATCGACGTCTTCGTCGTCGTCCTCGTCCATCTCCTCTTCCGACACATCCTCCGACGTGACGTCCTCCTCCATCGGAATGAACTCTAGATTCCGACTCGAGGCGCTTTTCATGTATTTCCGCAGATATTTCAGCAGCGGATTGTTTCGCGTCTGCAACTGCTCCCACAGCGTCTCCTCGTCCACGCCCTGGATCAACACCGACTTCAGCGGACCTGATCCCCGAGCTGAGAACGACGATGCGAGCTCATACACTGCTTTGATAAGTTCCTTCAGGCGCTCCGCCTTGTCGACATTGGCCACGCAATAGTCCTCCGGAGCTTTCAGCTCTTTGCCGAGGCGATCCCACAGTTCCGGTTGCTGTGCCATGCTTGCAGATACGTTCGTTGCACACGTCGTCGATCCCACAGGCAGCAGATATGACGGTAGGACATGAATTCGAGCAGGAACCTCGGTTGTTTTGATGCTCACGAAGCGAAGTTGAGTGAGATGACTGGTGGTGTTGCAGGTGGTCGGACGGACGGCAAGGCTGGGCGTGGCTGGGTGCTCCCTTACAAAGGGCCATGACACGACGACGACGTTGCTCACGACGACGACGTTGGTCACGATGACGACGTCGAGGTCGTCTTGCGACGTGAGAGCGACTCTGTGGTCTATCGACAAAATCAATTGCCGAACAGCACATTCATTCACCATCTGTGATCGAATCTGCAAACAGAAAGACGAGTGGCAGGGAGAATGTCTAAAGCCGTCGCTTTTGATATCGACGGTGTTCTTCTCAGAGGAAGTGTACCGATTCCTGGTGCTGACAAAGCTATTCAGCGCCTACAGGAAGCCTCTATCCCTTTCGTATTCGTCACAAATGGTGGAGGCATGCACGAGGCTAAGAAAGCACAAGAGCTTAGGAAGAAGCTTGGGGTTGACATCCTGGATTCTCAAGTAATCGTGTGTCACACACCTTTCCAGCAGCTGGCAGCACAATTTAGTGGGCAGAAGATCCTACTCATTGGCCGAGAGGATTGCATCGATGTTGCTCAATCGTACGGCTTCGATCAAATAGTCACCCCCAATATTCTGTTGGAAACCACTCCGCACCTGCTACCCACCCGCAAGACGGACGTGGCTCACCCCAGCGGCGGTGTCAACACCGACGACATTGCCGCGTGTTTCATCTTTCACGACCCCATCGACTGGTCGTTGGAGATGCAGGTGCTTCATGACGTTATTCTTGACAGCATGCAGCGGCCGCAGTATCGAGAGAGCCGCTCACATCTGCCAGTCTTCGCCTGCAACGCGGACTTGGTCTACGCCACCGAGCACCCGTTGCCGCGGTTTACTCAGGGGGCGTTCGTCGAGTCCTTTCGCCATTTGTTTCAACTGACCCACCCACAAGCACAGGTGCATATCGAATACTACGGCAAGCCATTCGCCGTGCAGTACCGGTACGCAGAGCGCGTCATCCACCAGGCCCTGGTCACTGCCGGTCGCACCGAGATGCCCAGCGTCTATTTCGGCATCGGTGACAATCCGAAATCGGATATTCGAGGGGCAAACAATGCGGGGGAGTGTTGGAGATCTATTTTGGTCCACACGGGGCTGTTTCAAGACACAGAGGGTCTCGGGAACGACCCGCACGATCCCGCAGACCTCGTCTTCCCGTCGGTGCTGGAGGCGGTCGAACACATCATATCCACCGATCTCTCCACGTGAACGGCTCTTGTATTATCTCTTCGTTAACTATTGCCTGTGTCTACGTCACTATATGTCGTCCATCGCCGTTGCCGTCGCCGCCGCCGTGGCGAGCGTCGTCTCTGTGGCAGCGCTACCGCTGGTCGATGGCCCGCCGTGCACTGCGTAGCCTCCCAGCAACGTGATGCTTCCCTGTTGACGCATGTGCGCGAAAAAGGCTTTCGTGCTCGCACTCTGCGGTCCCGCACCGCCCACGTCGATGTCCTCGGCGAGGGCGGCATCGTCTTCGCCCGCTGCTGCAGCGTCGTTCCCCGCACCATCGGCGACTGATCGCAGCTGCACGTGGCGTTCGAATCGATTCTACGCGACAAAATACGGCAGAGGTGAGCAGTGTTGTACGACGACGTGCAGGAGGGATGCGCGCATTGAGAGCCTGACCTTTTTCTGCCCCACGAGCGTCTTGACGCGCTCCTCGTACGATTCTTCTCGTTTCCGTTGGCTCAGCGGAACGTGTGGCGCGGTATCCGGCGACGGATGCAGCGACAGTTCAGATTGAATCTCCTTCAGTGCTTGTGTCCAGGACACGCGATCGGACTCTACACCAGCGGCAGCGGCGACTGCTGCATCGGTCTCCATGTCGGCGAAGGAGCGCTTCTTGCCGACAGTGGCGCCGTCGCCGTCCGTCGGAGCAGACGCCGCCGCCGCCGCCGCCGCACCGACAGCCGTCTTTTGAATGCCTTTGCTCTCGAGGCGCTTGGCGACGCGTGCTTGTTTCCCTCGCAGCTCTTCCTTGAACGCGTTCAGGTCCGTCCGCGACACGACACACGACGCCTCCAGATGCTGCAAGGCGTTGAACGCCTGCGCCATCGCCACTGCGTGGCGGTCTTGCAGCAGGCGATAGTGCGACGTCAGCTCCCAGAGCGACCGCACGGAGTGATGCAGTGTCAAGTGGTCGAAGGCGCATTCATGAAGCACGAGCGGCGCATCGTCCGCCATCATGTACGACGGTTTCGACGCGTACACCGTCAAATCGAGCAAGTCGCGCACGATCTCGGGCGACTCTTTGCCCTCTCCCACCAGGAAGAGGACGGCCATAATACAGCGAACCATGTGCCACAGAAAGGCGATGCCACAGATCTCCAACATGTACACGACTTCGTGCTCGTCGTGGATGCGAAACGGTTTGATCTCCGCCGAGTAAATCTCGCGGACGAAGTTGCTGACGTTGGCCACGTCGAGTTTGCACAAGTTGCGAAAGTCGTGAGAGCCGAGGAGATATTGACAGGCCTGCTGCATGGCAGCGACATCAAGATTACGGCGAACGAAGAAGTATCGGTACCGTCGGTTGGACGCGGAGAACCGCGAGCTGAACTCGTCGGTGACCGCAGTCCAGCCCAGCACCCGGATCTCTTCCGGCAAACAGCGGTTCAGCATCGTACAGTAATCCATTTCGCGAAGCTCAGCATTGTCGTCTGTCAGTTCGACGTTGGTTGGGATCGATGAGCGAACCTTCAGTGCGACGATTTGGCCGAGGGCGCTGACGCCTCGATCGGTGCGGCCGCAGCGGCTGTACCCACACGTCTTTTGCAAAGTCGATGCTCGTAAGGCACTTCCACCTGAATGCTCATAAAGAAATCGGCCGTACCTTGCGATCGGAAATCAGATTGAGGCGTTCGAGAGCCTGAAAGAAGAAGTTCTCAACGGTGTCCACCCCGCTGCCGTCCTGGGCAGCAAACCCGAAGAACTTCCGTCCATCGTATTGGATCTGGAACGCAATATGGCGCTGACGAAATCTAAGAATTTGACGGAGAGATAAATGACAAACTCTTCAGCATGGGGAGGGGGTGGCGAACAACCGGACAGCCGACGTACTTGGACATGTCGAAGCGACTCTTTTTGGAATTGGGGTTTCCCCTTTTATCGGACTTGCTCTTACCATCACCAGACGCATTAACGATCTTTTGTGATTCTTGGGTGATGAGTTCCTTGTTTGCATCATTAGACGCCGCCAGTTTCTGAACCAGCTTCAGCAACTGGTCACGGGTCAAGGTGTTTGTTTCCTCCATCGTCGCACACTCTTGTCGTCGAATATCGCTTTCGACTTGGTTGATTGTCTGAAGATTCTCCTATTCGATGAGGGAAGAGAGTCAATTCTCCGTCGAGCATCGAGAATGGCGTCTCATTGGCATCGGACGATTGTGTCGGGTCGATGGTGACGACGCTGCCTCCTCGTCGTCGTCATCATGGCAACCGCGACGCGCGCCCGTTTCAGAAATAGGCATCTGCCGGCTGCCGCGCGGTGCGAAAATTTTCGCCGCGACTCGCAGAGGCCATTTATTTGACATTCAACGTCTTTGAAAGAATTAGAATTCATTCGCATTGAAGAACATTGTAGTATTTTCCCAAGAGTATGCGACACGAGGGACAAAAGATCTGAGAGACACACGAAAACGATGAATCCACCCGACTCTGCCATGCGTCATCGCGGCAAAATCCCCGAAATATCATTCACGTGCAAGGTATTGCTCTTCAATTCGTCCTTTGCCTACGTCCGAGTGCAATCCACATTCTCCAATAACATCCAAGATTGGGGCATCACGGAGACGAAAGAAATCGAGGCTCAGAATTATGCGACGTTTTCGCAGGAGTTTGCCATTCCGTTCATCGTGGGCTTTGATCATACCCAGAAAGTGCGCTTGACGCTATTTGGCGGCGATACGTTAAAAGTTGGCCATGGGTTTCCTCTGGGATATGTGGAGCTGTCGCTGATGGAGATAGCCGCGCAGCCGAAGGATGTGCCCATCCTCATCCAGGGCGAAGCCACCGTCGGGTATCTGCGAATACGCAGCAGTATCAAACGGATTCGGCAAGACTTCGAGCTAACTTCCAGCGATCCCATTGTCTCGCTGGGCTTTGCAGAGAGCGCCCCGACGCTGGAGAAACTGCGAGCGAAGAAAAGCAGTTTCCTCGACATCCGCACGTCGTACACCGTCGAGTTCCACTGCTCGCAGCTCTTTCGGAGCAACCCCACGGACAACAAACCCATGCCGACCACCTTGATGGGCACCAAGACGAAAGCTGAGATCATCCAGCAGTTCCTGTCGATGGTGAAGGTGAAGAAGCTGCAGTACTCGGTGCAGCTCTTCGTCACGACGGATTCGGTGCCCGACGAGTTCTTCTTCGTCGACGATTTGGACATCGACGATCTGGAATCGTGGAGAATGGTCTATTCGACTCGCAAATTGGACTTCTTTCGTCCTACGCTGCATGATCAGTCGACGGAGATCTCCGAGGAGGTGTTGATGGGTGAGCAGGGCCTGCACAACCACCCCAACCTCAACATGGCCTTCGTCGTCTTGCTCCACTACGTCACCGACGCGGGGCAAGAAGGCATGCACACGTTAGCTGCGACGGTGAAGCACATGACGGACCACGTCACGGCCATCCAGGACTTTACGAAGCAGGAGCAGGAGCGGAAGAAACAGCCGTCCGCGTCTACGCCGGCCCCGACCCGTCCCGACTGCCAGATCGCGTTCCAACGGACACGGTCGATCTCGCGGTATATGGACTCCGCCGCGTCTCCGTCGTTGAAGTCTGCCCCGTCCGGTCTGGGCACCTCGCGCTTCAAGAGCCGCCTGATGTCGCGCGGTCTCTCGCAGCTGCTGACCGCCGACAAGGCGGCCAAAGCGAAGGACGGCAGCACCGACAGTGGTGGTCAAGCGGCTGGTGGTCCCGCCGCTCCTGGCGATGCGTCGTCAGCCCCCGACGCACCGGACTCGGCGTCGCTGGACGAGTTCACGCAGACGCTGCTGGACTTCACGACGGCGATCCGCACGACGATGGTCGTGCCGCTGACCTTCACGATGCTGCCGCGCGTCGACCAACAGGTCGTCGTCACCGGCCCCAAGTACGAGGAGAAGCTCCAGGCGCTCTTCCAGGAGTGCCACCAGGACTGGCAGCAGCGGATGGCGCTGCCGTTCCTCTTCTCGATGCACATGTTCCAATCGGCCAGCGATTCCGCGACGGTGATGCTCCAACGGCTCAACGACGGCTGCCTGCTGACGCCGGTCGTCCTCGTGGACATGTTCCACCCGTGTCTGCAGCAGACGCTGCTGCACCGCGCGCGGCGGAAGAACAAGAAGCCCACGCCGCACTGCGAGACGTCGCGTCAGTCCTGCAACGTGCTCCACGCGCTGCTCACCTTCTACGAGGGGCTCAGTCCGTTCTTCCCCGCGGGCGCCATCACCGCGATCGCTGGCGGCAACGTGCGTATCCCCGCGGTGATTCCTGCCGACAGCGCACCGCGTCGTGCGTCGCTGGCGCAGCGTAGCGCGGACCGCGACGGTTTCGACGCCGCGTTCGGCTGGCTGACGAATTGGTTCGGTGGCGGCAGTGGCTTGTCGACGACGTGTGACGCCGAGGGCAGCGCCGTCAACGCGACGAAGGCGGTTCGCTACGTGCGGCGACACGGGTTTCCCTACGTCGAGGAGGTGCTGCTCGCGCGGCCCCCGCCGCCGCCTCCGCCGCGCGGTCACAAGAAGCGGCGCGGCCACGACGACGACGGCGGCGGCCTGCAGTGGCTGCAAGCGGCGACCTGCTTCGCACCGGCCGCTCCGCCACGCGGTGGCGCGGGGTCGGCGTCACACGACTCGACGGCGACGGCGACGGCGACGGTGCGGAGCAGCACGTGGGCGGCGCGGAACGTGGCGGCGTGGAAACGGGCGGTGGAGTCCGCCTGCGAAGACTACGACGCCCTCAGCGTCACGTTCCGCGACGCCCGCGACGTGATCCGCGGCTTCATGGAGGCGGCCGAGGCGTTTCTGCCCGTCACCGACGCCTTCGTCTACGCGCAGGACCGCGGCCTTGGCCCCGGCGGTCCGCTCGACGGTGGCGGAGCCTCGACGACGACGACGTCGACATCGTCGCTGGTGGACGGTCGCTATCGCCGCCGCCGTCTGGCGCTGTACACGGGCACCGAGTACGACATCGACCTGTCCGACGAGGACGTGCGCAGTCTGCTGCCGGCGCCGTGCCACGTGCCGACGCTGGGCAAGAACCACGACTTCACGTTGCTGCGCGCGCTGCTGCAGCCCTCGACCGGCGCCACTTCCGCTTCCACCGGCGCAAAGAGCCACGACCGCCGCCGCGGAGGAGGTGGCGGTGGTGGTGCGGCGTGGACCGTGACGCCGGTCGTCTGGGTCCTCGGGCGCTCGCCGCCGACGCGCATCAAACTCGACGACGAAGGCGGCGGCGGAGGCAGCGGCGCGGGTCTGGGCCGCCACCATTCGCACGGCAGGTCCTTCCACTCGTTCACCCTCAACACGAACCTCCACGAGCGTCTCCAGCGCCTCTCCGCCGCCTTTCCGGTGCTCTGCCGCGACAAATGCCTCGTCATCGTCCTCGCCGCCGAGCACCGTTACGACTTCCCCGTCGTCGGACGCGACGGACACAGCATCGACGAGCTGCGCGCGATTGCGCACCCGTTTGATGACTTCCACAAGGAACTCGGCGAGATGCTCAAGCAGCGACGTGTCCAGGCGCAGCAGCTGGCGCAGCAGACCACCGCGGCGGCGGCGGCGGTAGAGGTGCCCGACAACGTCTTCCTCATCCACCACTACGCGTTCTCCGAGGTGCTCGCACGAGCGCTCGAGTACGAGATGCTCCTCGACCCGCAGTCGTTTCAGCACCGCCGCGGCAGCCACCACCCGCGGCACCACCATCATCACCGCGACGAGGCCGGCGGCGGTGGCGGCGGTGGCGGCCATCGCGGCTCTGTGCGCGGCTCCAGCGCCGCGGACGGAGCCGCCCACGTGGTCATCCATCGCCTGCCGAAGCTGTCGAGTCTGCGCGCCATCCTCAGCCTCATCTTCTGCTCGAACTACCACCACCGCAGCGGCAGCCCCCGCCACGGCGCCACCCCGCGTCACGGCGGCACCCCGCGGGGCGGCGTCGTCGGTGGCGACACCAGCACCGTCGACGAACACGTCATCGACCAGATCCTGGGCACCGGCGAAGAGATCATCGATCGACACGTACGCGACGTGAACCGCGCCGAAGAGTTGCAGCGGAAGCCGGCGCAGGACAAGAGCCGCTCCGACCCGCTCGAGGTCATGCGCAACATGGGCAAGCGCGCGTCGACCATCGCCAGCAAGCTCGGCCTCGTGGACAAGCGGAAGCGCCAGCGACACGGCGGCGACGAAGAGTCTGCCGCCGACCGGTTGAAGCGCGACGTGATCGCCGACTTCCGCCACCTCAGCGAGATCAAACAGCGCTTCGACGCCGCCATCGCCGAGTACGTGCGGCGGCAGTACCAGCACATCGTCGCCACGGCGCTGTTGGATGTCGACGCCGCGCGAGCGGCCGCCGAGGAAGCTGCAGCAGCCAAGGCGAAGAGCAAAGCCGAAGCGGCAGCGGCGGCAGCGGCAGCTGCAGCGAAGGCGGCGCCGACGACGCGGTCGGCGGCGGTGTCGCTGCTGTTGCAGCCGTCGGCGTCGTCCGACTCGGCGCCTGTGCAGCCCGCGGCGACGGTAGAGGCACCGGCAGCGCCAGCACCGACAGCGATGGGCATGGAGCGTGTCTTCAGCGACGAGGACGACGAGGACGACGACGGTCCGGTGCTGTCGCTGCCGATGCCGCTGGCCGCCAAGTCGCTGTCCGAGCGCGGTCTGCTCGGCAAATGGCGCGAGTCCTTTTACCATCGCTCGCCGCGCGCTGGTGACACCGCTGCAAACGCCAACGGTGCGGCAGAGGCAAAGGAGGGCCTCCAAGACCCAGGTCTCCCGGCCAATGACTCACGTTTGGGCGGCCTACGCCCGTCGCCACTGCGGCTGCAGGTGGACAGCGACGATGACGAGGACTACGACGGCGCCTCTGCACAGCGTCCATCGCAGCCTCCTACGGCAGAGGACGACGACGAAGAGGTCGTCCTGATGCCAAGCCGCCCCACGCTCTTTCCTTCGCAGAAGTTCTTCAACCCGCTGCGCCGCATCCCCACCGCCAAGTGACCTGCAGTGCATAGAGTATAGAACACTGTCGTCTACCGTGTAAAGTGAGGAGTATAGACTACTGTGCGTAACGCCGTTATGATGCGTTGGAACCATACCTCTTCGACTACAGTACATAAATGACCTGCCTGCCCCGCCCCAGTGGTGGTAGTGAGGGGAGAGTGCCCCACCGAGCAGCACGACGACGACGACGACGACGACGACGACGACGACGACGACGACGACGACGACGACGACGACGACGACGACGACGACGACGACGA
>SMOI01000300.1:1558-37461 GCA_008000375.1 Poteriospumella lacustris
ATGTCAGATGTCAGATGTCAGATGTCAGATGTCAGATGTCAGATGTCAGATGTCAGATGTCAGATGTCAGATGTCAGATGTCAGATGTCAGATATCAGATGTCACATGTCACATGTCATATGGCAGATGTCATATGGCAGATGGCAGATGTCAGATGTCAGATGTCAGATGTCAGATGTCAGATGTCAGATGTCACATGTCACATGTCACATGTCACATGTCATATGGCAGATGTCATATGGCAGATGTCAGATGTCACATGTCGTTGTCTGTCCGAGTGGGTGAGTGGATCCTCCCACTGCCAACTGAGCTTGCCCCGTAAGTAATAATAGGTAATTCAACGACCCGACGAGATCGAAGGTCACTTGCACTTCCACGATCGAGGCGACTGTTCGCCACACCCATTGGTCCCACGTTTTTTTGGCGCGTGGATCATTCTGGTTGTTGTCGCGCTTGAAATCGAGCTTTGGGACTGGGTGTGACTTTGTTTGGTGACCCATCACGCAGTGCACTGCAACTGACAGAATGCTCGATTACTTTGGTCGACGATCTACCGACGAAGGGATGGATGAGCGGGAATCCGCCATTTCGAGCTATGATTACGACGACGAGGAGTTCGAAATGCTCGTCAAAGCGTTCATGCAGGATATCCACTACACCACCGTCAATCAAGCAGCCATGAACATCGCGTGCTCCATGGTGAACGCCGGCCTCGTAGCACTTCCTTTTGTCGCGCAGGAGGCAGGCATTCCTTTGTTCTTCTTCTCGATGCTGGCGCTGTCCGTCGTTTGCGGCTATACGTCCGTCATCGTGGTCAGCATGGCCAATGAACGGCGCGTTCGAACTCTGGAGGACCTGGCGGAATGTGCGTACGGAATAAGTGGCTTTCTGGCCGTGAGCATCATGCAGCTGCTGTTTTCGTTCTCGCTGATGATCATCACGCTGAACGTGTGGGCCGACATCATGAGCGACGTCTTCCGCCACTCCGACATACACGCCACCTTCCTGCACCAGCGCCACTATCAGATATACTTCGGAGCCGCGATCATCCTGCCGCTGTGCGTCCTGAAGAAGTCGATGTCGACGCTGCGCTGGACGTCCTTCGTCACCATTTTGGCGATGGCTGGCGCCTTCATCGCCGTGATCGCCACCTACGTGTCCGACCAAGAGATGAGCGGTAACTACACCGAGACGACGGTGAAGGAGCTCTGCCGACCGAAGGGGTACTGGTGGGCCATCATCTTCATCTCCGTGTACTCGTTCTCCTGCAACCAAAAGGTGCTGACGATCTACTCGTCGCTGCGCCGCCGCACCGCCGCGCGGTGGCAGGTCGCCATGCAGCGCGCGCTGACGGCGATCTTCCTGCTGTACACGCTCTTCGGCATCTGCGGCTACATCGCGAAGGACCGCCGCGACATCCGCATCGACAACCTGGACTTCTTCCTCTCGGACCTGCACGAGCAGCGCCACGTCTTCGACCCCGCGCGCGCCCTCGTCGCCTTCTCGCTGCTCATCACGCTGCCGGTGGACTCGCTGGTCGCTGCCACGACGTGGCGGCGCCTGTGGGCGAAGGTGATCAAGCGACGGAACGCGCGCAATGGCGTCGCGGCCGACCAGGACGTCGAGCTGACGTGCTGCGCCGTGCTCTGCGCCGCGCCCGCGTTCGACGCGATGGGCGACAGCCGCGACTCCGGCGACGGTACCGCCGCCGACCACGACCACGACGCGGAGCGCGGGGATCCTGCGGCGGAGAGCGCTCAGCAGCCGCACCACGCGACCGCTGCGCACACGCGCAGGAAGGTGTACCACCGGCACTCGCGGCGCAGTCGCCAGTCGCACGGCCACCTGCTGCAGGCCGCCGGGCCCGCGGCGGAGGCGTCCTCCTCGTCGCTCCTCTCCGGCGTGTACCGCGCCTTCTTCGGCCCCGGGCAGACGGCGGGGTCTGCGACGACGCAGCAGACGATGTACTCGCCGGTGCAGCGCAGCGACGCGGACGACGGCGACCGCGACGGCGACCGCGACGGCGACGGGGAGGGCGACGGGGAGGGCGCCGACGCGCTCTCCTACCGCTCGTACGACCACTCGCGCTCGCGGAACAACTCGCAGGCCGACGCGCCGCGCAGTCGCCTGCCCACGGGCGGCGACCACGCCAGCCGCAACAGCAGCGCCAGTCGCGGCGGCGCGCACACGCCGCCCGCAGCCGCAGCCGCAGCCGTCGAGGACGACGATCTGCTCGCGCGGCCCGCCAACAGCACCGCCGAGGCGCTCTTCGACCAGTACAACACGCTGATGGAGGTGGCGTCGCCGCTGCCGGAGCGCGAGCAGGTGGTCCCGACGCTGGTGCTGTGGCTCGCGACGGTGACGATCTCGCTGTTCGTGCGCGACTGGACGTACCTGGCGGGGTCGCTGGGCACGCTGACGACGGTGCTGCTGCTCTTCATCATCCCGGCGCTGCTCTACGGCCGCCTGCGCCTCGTGTCCGACTTCGAGGCCATTCCCGTCTTCGGCGCGGTGCTGCCGAACCAGCTGTACATGGCGACGCTGCTCGTGCTGGGCGTGCTGGTGCTGCTCTTCGACGTGCTCGTCGACAGCTACTTCTACGCCTCCGGCCAGCGCATCTTCCAGTAGCGGCGCGGCTCCGCCTCCGTCATCGTTAGTTCGTACGTTACAAGGGGCGCGGTCCTCTGGCCGCCGCCTCGTCTTCTGTCCGATGTGGGACGCCGCGGCTGCGCTGTCCGCGCGGGCGACACTGTAAGCCGCAACTCACATCTCCGCCACGTTCAGCGCCGCCCTGCGCCGTAGTCGAAGCCGGGTCGCGGCGGCGGCGGCGGCTGCGGCGCACGGCCGTGCGGATGGCCCTGTTGCCACTGCGGCTGCGACGGCTGCGGACGGTGGGGCGGCGGGTGTTGATAGGTCTGACGCTGCTGGTGCTGCGGGTGCTGCGGGTGCGGCGGTAGGGGCGGCGGCGGTGGACGCGGTGGCTGCGGGAAGCGCGACAAGGGAGCGGCCGCCGACCACTGCGCCATCATCATCGGCGGCGGAGGCGGCGGTGGCCCGTGCGACGCGTCCGGCGCGGTGGGCGGCGACCAGCTGCGCTTTCGCGATCCGCCGTCCCCGCGGGCGCCGAAGTGGCCGCGTGGTGGCTGCGGCCCACGGCCGCCGTTCGCCCGCGGAGCGAAGCGGCCGTGTCGCTGCGACTGGTGCTGCGGGTGAGGGTGGCGCGGCCCCGACTGGCGCGGCGCTTGACTCGCGCGACGCAGCTGGTCGGGCCCTGCCGCGTTGAACGGCGTGAGCACGGCGCCCGTCTTGGTGCGCGCCGTCGGCCGCGCGGGGCCGTCGCTGTCGGAGCCCTGCGAGTCGGAGTCGGACTGGTCGCTGGCGAGCAGCGCCGCCTCGTAGGCGTCGGTGGCGACGTGGCGGTCTTCGACGGTGATCGTCGCCGCCCGCGGCACGAGCAGGCTGCGGGCGTCGCTGCGCGTCTGGCCGCGCAGGAACTGCTCGATCATCATCTCCTTCGTCACGCGGTAGCGGCGCTTCAGCAGGTACCACGGCAGGCGGCCGTCCGGCGGCTGCAAGTGGCGCGGCCGGATGTTCGTCGCCGGCCGCAGCAGCAGCACTGCCCCTGGCCACAGCTCGCGGCGACACAGTCGCAGCAGCTGCTCACGCAGCGACTGCTGCGGCTTCAGCTCGTGAGAGCGCGGGTGCGGCGAGGACAAGTCGCCGTTGGGGTAGAGCAGGTAGCGGCTCAGCGAGTCCACGCGCAGCTGCAGCTGACACGCCATCGACGCCCGCAGCGTGTTCACCGCGCGACGGTCGGTCACGAGACTCACGACGCCCGACAGGCGGCGCGGCAGCTCGTCGCGTGGCAGATCGCGCAGCGACAGCGGCAGGAGGCGCAGGTCCTCGTCCGCGAGCGCCACCTGCACCACCACGTGCAGCCCCGGCAGCGCCTCGGCGAGGCGGCACTGGTCCAGCGTCCTGTCGGGCGGCGTCACCAGCAGCTCGTACTCGCCCTGCAGCGCCTGCGACTCGCTCAAGCCCAGGCCCAGCAGCTGCGTGACGTCCTGCACGCTGCCCGCCAGCTGCGCCAAGGCGCTCGTCTGCGTCGCAGAGGCCGTCGACACCGCCTGGATGCGCAGCGCCAGGCGCCGCAGCGCCGCCTCCATGTCGTCGTCCACGTCCTCCGCCACCGCCTCGAGCGGGTCGTACAGCAGCGGGTCGTCGTCCGCCGCCGCCGTGTACGCCACGCCGGGGGCGCGTCCTGCGGTCTCCTGCGCCGCGCCCAGCAGTCCGCCGGGCGGCGCGTCTTCGGGCTCTACACACACGAACACACACGCAACGGCTGCGCGTCAGACGTCGTGCGAGTCGCACAGCGCGGTCTCGCTTACCTCCCAGCAGCGCCTGCAGCTCGTCGTCGCTGGCGTCGCCTTCGCCGTCGCCGTCGCCGTCGACAACCGAAACCGCAGCCGTCACCGTCGCCACGTCCGCGCGGCGCTCGACGACTGCCGCAGCTGTAGCCGCAGCGCCGGGTGCGGAGGCTGCGAAGCTGGCGGGCACCGCATTGGCAGCTGCCGCCAGCGGCATCGGCGGCATCGGCTGCCTCGGCGGCATCGGCTGCATCGGCGGCATCGGCTGCATCGGCTGCATCGGCGGCATCGGCTGCATCGGCTGCATCGGCTGCATCGGCTGTGGTGGCGGCGGCGGCGGCGCCGAGAGCTGTAGCTGCTGCTGTTGCTGTTGCTGTTGCTGTTGGTGATGCTGTTGCTGTTGCTGTTGCTGTTGGTGTTGTGTTGACAGCGCCCGGCGCGGCATGTCCTGCAGCCGGCGCTGCGCCGCCAGCATCGCCAGCCGCAGTTCCTCTTCGTCGATGTCGTCGTCGTCCTGGTCCTCGGGCAGGTCGCCCAGCAGCTCTTTGCGAATGCGCAGGTAGCGGTCGACGACGGCGCTCGGCTGCACGCGCAGCAGCGTCTCCGGCAGCGGGAGCTGTCGCCGGCGCGCCTCGCACGTCGCCAGCTCCCAGCGCAGCTGGCGCATCGAGAAGTTGCCCTCGTGGATCTCCTGCACCTTCTTGTGCGAGATGAGGTCCAGGGACAAGTACGTGGCGATGGCGTCGACGAAGTGCGTCTGCGCGCGCAGCTGTGCAAACGGCTGCTTCGAGTCGACGCTGCGCAGGTGCGCGCGCGCCGAGGCGATGAGGTCGCTCTCGTGGATGGCCACCTCCTCTTTACTCCGCACACAGTAGTGCGGCCCGCGGCACGACGGACAGGTGGGCGGCGCGTGGTAGGTCTCGCGGCCGCTGCTGATGGACTGCTGCACGCAGCTCATGCACATGTGCTGCACGCAGGAGCACGA
Organism: Poteriospumella lacustris; assembly: GCA_008000375.1. Lineage (NCBI taxonomy): Eukaryota > Chrysophyceae > Chromulinales > Dinobryaceae > Poteriospumella > Poteriospumella lacustris. The sequence goes on from SMOI01000300.1 coordinate 6,911, forward strand.
CTGCCGCGCGGCGCCGCCCTCCCTCAGCGTGCGGTAGCAGGTGAGACACGTCGTCAGGATGCTGTCGTCCGCGTCGTAGTCTTCGCCCGACGAGCTCTGCAGCACCGTCGAGCAGACGTTGAGGGCGCGCAGCAGGTACGAGTTCTTCGCCAGGTGCATCGCCAGCAGTACCCACGGCCCCAGCGGAAACATAGCGTACGCGTCGTGTATCGACGAAGGGACAGACGACTGATACTGCAACAGTTCTGGCAAGTTTCCACGGGCTTGCACCTCGATTCGCGCCACCAACGAGCGCATGATCGAGCGCTCTTCCTGCCAGCCGCGCAGGTCGATGTATCTGCCCACGTGGCCATCGTCCGTCAGCTTCTCGTAGAGCAACATGAGCTTGTCTAGCGACTGCAATGACCGCGCGTTGACTCGATAGTAGTCGCAGGCACGACGCAGAAGCGCCTCCTCGTACGCGTTGATGAGCTTCTGCTGCTGCTCGGGGAAGATCCACTCGAGCGGCGTCTCGAGGCGACACTTCGGACACGTCAGAAACGACTTGTAAGTGCCCACGCGATTTTCGAGTTGAGAAACAGCGCAAATCAGACACAATCCTGCGACACAAGAGCAGCCGAGACAACAAGGAGGTCGCTCCTTGGCCAACACTTTTTTGCAGGTGAAGCAGTGGTCAGGAAGCACATCTTCCTCCTCGAAGGCTTCAGTGTCGTCCTTCTCCTCCGCCGTGGAGACTCGAACAACAGAAGTGTCCGGTTTCGGCACATCGGGCTTCGCGTTGCCAAAGTCGAACTCGGCGTCATCGTCGTCGTCGCTGCTGCTGTCGTCGTCGAAATGGAGCATCCCCGACATGTCCTCGTCCAGCGGGGTCGTCGGAGTTGAAATGAGTACCTGACAGGAAGCGCGCGATCTCCGCTGACGAGAAAACGTGGACAAGATATGACCAAAGTGCTCTGCTCAAACGCCCTTCGCTGCCGGTGGCTTGAAAAACGCCGCGGCCGCCTCGACCGAAACGAGGACAGGCAACACAGAAATCACAGAAATCACAGACAACACAGAAACTACTGATAACACAGACAACACAGTAAGACACAGACAACGCAGACTCGCAGACAACTCAGGCAAACATGACGGCAAACATGACGGCAAGCAAGCTACTGTAAAGTTAGAGTTATCTGCGGCAGTCAAAGTCGCTGGGCCATCGCGTCGATCGGACTTCGCAGCTCACAAGTATATCAACTGTTGGCCTCTCAAAGGTCTATTTTCTGCTTGTTCCAAGTCAGATGAAGAGGGTATTAAGAAAACTGGATTGTCCCATCGCTCATCTAGCGGACGACATCGACAATCCTGCTTCACAGGCCGCCTTGATTGGCTGGCTGGAGGACAGAAAGATTCGCGAATATGATATAAACGAGCGATCATCTTTGAAGTCGGTGTCGGAAGACTGGCCAGACGCAGTGTCTATCTATCTTCAGACCTTGTCTTGTCCCCTGAAGCGCTGGGAACGGCAAACAGCTGCCACCATTCCACCCAACAACCAGCGTGCACTTCAATGGCTCGTATCCTTTGCACTTTCGGCAGATTTTTCAGACCGCTTGGAACTTGCGCACACGCAAGTAGACAGTGCAGATAAAATGATAGAAGATTCTGCGCTTTCTGTCTCGACGGACATTGCCGCTCTCTCTCGTCTTGGTGAACCCCTCGGGTTGGCTTTGCAACCATCGGAAGCCATTGCTGGTAAATGCGACACTCTACACTCTATGTAGTTCTTCAATCTAAACTCGACGTGCTTTGTTAGACTATTTGGAAAGGTTGCACAGCCAGATGCGGATTATTCTTGCCGATACGGAGCGAATACGTTCCGCAGTGCCACTACCCAATCTGCCCTTGGGGTTTTCGACAAAAGGTGCGCAAGTTTTGCTTTCGGTCTACTCATCTGATCATGTTCACCATTCGTTTCAGATTGTACGGTCGACACGATCGCCCTAATCCTCAAGACCATGCACATTCGCGATTTGCGCTCTTTGCAATCGGAGCTCAACGACCTCACCGTCATTGCACAAGCGCACACAGCTCGGCCGTAAGTTTTTGACGCTGATCTTTCTACTTACAATGCGATTATTGATAAACTGTTTGTTAGGCGGATGAATGCCGCACAGGGTAAGGTGGGCCGATGAGTTCACCCACATTGTAAATAGTTGTGAATAAGTCGCGTACACCGAAAGAGACCATTCTAATCTTGAGATACTATGCGTGGTACGCCATTGCCATGGTGGGGCTATCGCGTGGCGCCTGCTGTCGCGTCGCAGCTGTCGTCGTCGTCGTCGTCGTCGTGTCTCTGTCGTCGTCGCCATGTCGCCATCGTCATCATCATCGTGATCAACAGCAGCAGCAGCGGCGGTGAAACACAAAGAACAAAATGGATCGCGTCAACCTCAACTCCCCTGCCACTGTGCGCTCAGCTCAAGTTTTGGGATTCGCTCCAAAGTAGGTGGCGCGACAAATCATTGGCCCCTCCTGGAGCAGCAATATCGACCATCTTCAGTTGAAGTCTGCTCTCGCACCCACCATGGAGCTTTTGCATCTCTTCGTTGGCGATATTCGTGAGCCGCTCTTTTACCGTGAACTTTTCGATGAAGAGGCCCAAAGAGGCGCGGCTGAAAGATCATGGCCAGAAAAGCAATTTTCGAGTGCCTATTTCAAAGAAGAAGTCTCCACTATTCGGGTCTCCCAGGCGCAAGGGATCGTGGGAAACGGTATCGGCTTCCCGACTCATATAGACAATGCTTTTTATCGGACAGCGTTGGTGATAAATACCTGCGTGTACGACGACTTTGAAAAGGAAATACCCGGCAGTGGCGTCAAGCTTCGCCCTGGCATTTTCGGTGAAAATATGGTCGTGAGTGACCCTCTGCTTCACCCGCGAGTCGTTTGTGTGGGCGACATATATCGGATTGGCTCGGCCAAGTTTGTCGTAACAGGTCCTAGGATGCCCTGTCCGAAAGTAGATGCATACGTTGGAGTGAAAGGGCTCACCGCCTTAGGTAAACGATTCGGTTGGACTGGCTATTTCTTGCGGGTTATCGAAGACGGGGAGTGTTCGGTAGGCGACTCCTTCGTTCTGCAGAGCCGTCCCTTCCCAAACTTGTCTATAACGACCATTCAAATGTCTTTGTGGGGCGAAGATGAAGAAAAAAATGAATCGGAAGAATTTCTGAGGGCGCTGTCGGAAGTGGAGTGTCTCATGCCCCGCCACTATCGCGACACTGCTCTTCAGCGCTTGTCGAAGTTGAAGTAGAAGAGTGCCATTAAGCCTTGAATCCTGACCTTAACCCCAACCCTAACCCTTAGCAATACATTTGACGCACGTCAAGACCGTAGTAGTGTACCATGTAGTAGTGTAGGAGTCGCAGTGATTGTCCGCGCGCAGCCGCGCACTCTGTAAAGGAAATATTCCGGAAATCGATACATACAGAGAGTTATCGAAACCTCCGGGCACGTGGCACGTGCGGCTGCGTGAACTTCTCGCTGCTGAGAGAGTGGCAGTGATGAGTGATGATGAGTGATGATCAGTCAGACCAGCCCCTGCCTACCAGGCCTATGAGGAGACGGTTTGTGTCATCCATTGGTCGAGAGGCACATCGGTCCAATGATCAAAGGTTTTTGGATGAAAATATGGTCCAATATGGATGAAAGAAAACCTATGGTCCAATAGATCGGTTTCATCGCGACTGTTGCGAAAAACATCCATCGACCACCGTAGTGTTCCGAGAAGAGCGTAACCCCACAGTAAATTGTAAGCCAGTTGTGAACGTTGCTACATTCCACATTCACAATGTGTGATGTGCGATTGTGCTCGCTGGAACAGTTCGTACGCATCGCGGCATTCCAGCTGCAGTCGTGACCGGGCGACCAAAGCGACACGGGACTCCCCTGGTTGTCGTGGCCGCAACACACCGTGCTCTTGGGCTTCAGCAGCGGCGATGGTAGTGCAGTGGCGGTACTGGTAGCAACGTATCGCTCAGCGGCGCTGGTCGCAGACTGGCGGCGGTGGGAACGTCGTCGTCGAAGTTGTGGTCCGCTGAGGCTCCGGGATCAACGATGGCATCGATGAGGGCGCCGTATTAGATGGCTGCTGCTACCTCGCACCGCACGCAAACAAGCTCATCAATTGGCGACGAACCAGTGGCACAGCAGCACATCGTCCAGCGCATTGGTAGCGACGCAGTTGATGGTCGTGATGAAGGTTGGCGAGGCGATGGGGATGTGAGTCGCGACCAACGACGGCGGCGGTGGCGACGGCGGTAGCTCGTCTACCGCCCGTCGTTGGTTCCTTGCTGCACTGCCCGGAACGCAGGATCTCCGAACTGCCAACCATCCATTCGTCTGCAACAAGACCTACAATAGCAATGCGGCGAGAAATGTGCGTACACCGTGTGGCCTTGGGCGGTGCTGTTCCAGCATATTTGGTGACAGCACACCCTCGGACTCGCCATATTCGTCATATTTTCGATCTCTTCTATCGCCTCATTGATATTCAACCAGGAAAAATAATTGCAATCGATTTTATGTCCTGTGGTGCATCGAATGAAGTGTGAAGTTCGTTTTTCTGATAGATATTACGAAAGTTCTGGCAGATCTACGACACGAAAAATGTTGAACATCGAAAATTTCGCTCGTTTTTGTATCAAAACTCACGAGAATTCCCATAGAAAAATGTAAATTTTATTGTTGTTGACTCAAATATTCATGATAAACATGCTTACATGCTTTTCTACCCCTTTCTACCTTAATTGAGGACTTTCTAATCGACAAACGAAAATGAGGCCGCTAGACATGGTTGTCTTCTGCTCCGAGTTTCAGCCTCAAGAAAAAGTAATTCTCCAAGATATTTTGTCATCGCATGATAAAAGAACATTCTCAAATGCTACTCCGGGCAGTTCATTTTGATTAGTATTGAATTAGTTCAATAGGATGGCAAAATCTGGAAGAAAATGTTCCAAAAATGTGTAACCCTCCATCTTGTTGGATCATTAGTGCATACTACAATATATTTCACATGAACTGCGCCCACTGAGCCTTTCGCCGCATCCAAGTTTAGCAGAAACGATGGAGGTTGATCTGGAAGAGGCCAAAATGGCGATACACTACCGACATTTCTCTGGGTAGCAATCGGTACGAAGTGCTCGGACCTAAACAGAACCTCGTTTAACGCTTACTTTGCAGTCACATAAGGAAATGTCGTCTACTTTAGTTCTGATTCAGGAGGTTACACGTTTCTTTTGCTAACTGTTGGCACCGTCCTGAACTGAGATGGTGTATTGTTTCTTACACACATTTTTACACATTCTTATTACACATTGAGTAAAGCACAAAGTAATACAGAGGTCCGACGCACAGTGCTCTTGCTAAAGTTGTAACGGCTCGCCGTCGCGGCGTCCGTCGGATCACCGCCAACCACCTGCGACGGTGATCGGCGATGGGATCGTTTGGACTTCGGACTTTATCGTCATGGTTCATGGTTCATGGCCAACGGCTCATGGTGCGCCAACCGCCGACCAGCAACTTCATCCGCATTGAGAAGATTAATCAATGTTCTCAAGAGGATTATTGCTCTGACATCACCCGCTCTTCGGTGGAGGTCTAACACAGTTCGAGGGCTGTGTCTGTGTTCAATCGTTTTCGTACGACGGTATTGCTGATCGGATGAAAGAGACAACATGATGCATTTCTGCATTCTCGTTCTGAGCCTTGCTCTGCACGCTTTTGGTTCATCGTACTTTTTGCCGAACACCTTGCGACTGCGCAGCACTAATCGGGAGTTCATAGTGAGGCAAGTTCCTGGAGATGGTGGCTGCCTCTTCCATTCGCTGGCAGCAAGCATCGATCACCTGTTCACAAATAAACACAGCATCTTCGACAATCGACTTGAAGTCTTGTCGTCTCAGTTGAGGAACCTCGCGGTGGATCTGCTGGAACGAGATATCACCTTCTACGCCGAGGACAACTCCACAATCGCTGCTGCAGAGATGCTGGCGTTCGTCAGTCAGCATCACCATCTCTCTCCGGAAGAGTATTGCAGATTGATGAGGAAGGCGGACACTTGGGGCGGCGGTCCTGAAATCGTCGCCCTCTGCAATCACTTCAATTGCCCCATTCACGTGTATAGTCTGGGAACGAAGGGGATTCTGTGGGGCAAACAGTTTGTACTGGACTTGACCGCGCGGTTCGGACGATCGGACTTGCAGAAGAAGCCTATTCACTTGCTTTCTGTCGACGGCCGCTTCCCGTCCATCAAACCGGGTGAACAAGAGGCGGTGGGGAATCACTTCATGGCACTGTTTCCGGTGGACGAGGAGGTCGAGGGAAGCCACATTACTGCTTGTTGCGAGGCAGCGATCAAGACACTGTCTGTACCTGCCGTTCAGCAACTGCAACTGCCTCGTGGCGTCATTCGCTGCCTTCGCCAACAACGTCGGAACAGAAAATGAGCGATGTACCCACCCAGAACACAGTTGGCGCTCAACTCGTTATATACCATTAGATTTACTATGCTAAGAACTGCACCGCGAATAATGTCCCGAAGCAAACGATCAGCAGCCCGATTCGGACCAGCAAATTCACGAACACGCTGTCAGCCTTGTCCTTTTCCTGCAAATAGCACTCAACAGTTCGCAGGACGACAACGAACGGTACCACCGAAACAAAAAAGAAGCCCAGGACTATTCCAGACAGAATCGTAAAAATGACAGCAAAGCTGGCAAATACGCGCTGGCTTGTAACGAAATGGAGCAAGTACGCCAACACGATCACCGTCAGAAACGAAGGATACAAAGTCGCGCAACAGAAGCTCAAGGCCTCCCTGCATTGCGTCCAGAACCCCGCCAGTTCGCCAGTTGCATCATTATCCCGCAGCTCCTGCGTTGAAGGGACTTTCAAGGACGCGCTGTTGTAATTTCTGCTTTCACCTTCAGGCGCCGACTCGGTGCGTTGAACAGGTACCGACTCAATGACAGGGGGTTTCTCCACGACAACGGTTTCTTCGACGACTGCCTCGATTCGGCGGGGCTCTGGAGTCTTGGGCTGCAGGGACTTTCGAGAACGAGGCTTTTTAGCAGAAACTGGCCGATCCTCGCCCTCCTCGTCGGACCCGTTCTCTTCGTCCGCAAAGCTTCTGGCAGTCTTATTCGCGACTGGAGAAGGAATGATATTTTTGGCTTCAAGAAGAGACGAAAGTCTACGGCAAAGTTTGGAGATGTTAAGTGTCGAACAGACGACCAAAGATACGAAAGTACCTCTCGGTGTTTCGTCGCGTTGACGCTTTCTTCGCAGTTTTCTGCTCTTCAGTCACAGAAGATTTCACTTTGCGGGTGGTGGATGGGGCGATTTCGTCGTCCTCATCTCCTACGGCCTTAGTCCTCTTTTTTGACGTGAGGCTTTCCTCGTGAACTTCATCAACCGATCGTTTGTTTGCCGTTTGGGCACGACGAACGGTGGCCTTCTTCGACGGCGTTGTCACGGCACCTTCCAGGTCCAATGGTCGCTTACTCATGGCTCCTAAACTGTGGTATAAGGAACGTTGGAATGAATCGATGTGAAGCGCAGTGATACATTCGAGGTTAGCATAAGACCATTGTCGGGGCCGAGCGACCTTCGCTGGCTCGGCGCCCCAACCGCCGCCGCTAGATACACATCCCAGTTGCACATCCAGACGCAGAGTCTGGGATACACCATAGACGCAGACTTCCCAAACACCATCTGCGTCCAAGTCGTCGTCGTCGTCGTCTCGTCGTCGTCGTCGTCGTCGTCGTCGTCGTCGTCGTCGTCGTCGTCGTCGTCGTCGTCGTCGTCGAGCCGTCTCTCATCGAATCGATGGACGAGAACGATTGATGCAACAGGTCGCGGCCCACAATGGTTCTCGTGCATTGAAGAACAGATTTGATGTGCGACGCTCCAGGAACCTGCGGTGAAAGGGGAAACTTGATTTGAACAGCGAAGAAGCCCTTCTGACGTCACAGCGCAGCCACCAGCGATGATCCGAGCCGCTTTGTTCGGTCGCCCGAAGGTTCACCAAAGAACTTGGTCTCTGTCGAAAACTTCTCGCCATCGCTTGAACTCCACGTTAACTGCGTCAGAGCAGTCGTTTGTGTCGAAAATCAGAAACGTTGGGATCGTGGCTCATATCGATGCCGGGAAGACAACGACCACTGAGCACATTCTGTTCGTCAGTGGGAAGATCGATTCAATCGGCCGCGTTGATAGAGGTGATACGGTCATGGATTTCATGCCACAAGAGAAAGAGCGCGGAATCACGATATCGTCCGCGGCGATCTCGTGTCAGTGGAAGGGCCACACCATCAACATCATCGACACGTACGTCCCTCTCAGACAGACTCCGATCGGTGATAGTGACGCTTCTTTCGTATAGGCCTGGCCATGTGGACTTTTCAGTGGAAGTGGAGCTCGCCACGAGGGTATTGGACGGCTGCGTGGTCCTGGTCGACGCGGTGGCCGGTGTGCAGTGCCAAACGAAATCGGTGTGGCGACGATTGAACAGACGCAACTTGCCGGCGGTGGCGTTCGTGAACAAGATGGATCGCATAGGAGCGTCCATAGAGAGCGCCATGTCGTCGATGGCGCAGCAGCTGCGAACGACACCGCTGGCGATGCAGATGCCCGTTTTCGTGAAAAACGGCCAAGACGACCGCTTCGCCGGCTTCGTCGACCTCCTGACGCGCACCAAGTTCGAATGGCAAGCGGCGACCTCCAGCCAGTCGGCGCCGGCTGTGTCAACCGTCGATGCGGGCGACGATGCGTTCGCGGAGGTGGAGCGATGGCGCGAGGCGCTGCTGGAGCAGCTGGCGAGCCACGACGACGAGTTCATGGAGCTGTACCTGGAGCAGGACCAGGCGGTGCCCTTGGACGCTGTCTTGCAAGCGCTGCGCAGGACGACGTTGTCCCGCCGGCTGCTGCCGGTGTTTTGCGGCGCGACGCTGAAGGGAATGGGCACTCAGGCGCTGCTGGACGGCGTGACGGCGCTGCTGCCGAGCCCACTCGACGTGCAGCTGCCCTCCGCGACCGACAAGGGCGGCAAGACGCCGATCGAGCTGGAGACGGCCGTGATGATCTTCAAGTTGAGTCAGCAAGGCGGCAGGGGCCTCGTCGCCTTCGGTCGCGTTTTCGCCGGGCGGCTGCAGAGCGGCGCGGCGCTGCGCAACCTGCGCGTGGACCAGGAGGACAAGGTGAACTCGCTGCTGACCGTCGACGCCGACGAGTTCGCCGCCGCCAACGAGAAGACGGCGCTGACGGGCGAAGTCGTCTGCCTCTCGGGCCTGCGAGCGGCGGCGCCGGGTGACCTGCTGGTGTCCCGCCGCGACGCCGTGCAGCTCAACCGACACGCGTCGCTGCGAGCGCAGTGGATGCGCAGAGCGAGTGTCGAGATTCCCCCGCCTGTGTTCGCGTTGGCTCTGGAGACGGAGTCCTCCAGCCACGTGGCGGCTCTGGAGAAGGCGCTGGTCGTTCTGTTGGCCGAGGACCCGTCGCTGGCGGTGGACAAAGACGCGGAAACGGGCCAGCTGATTCTGCGCGGCCTCGGCGAGCTGCACCTCGAAGTGGCCGTGGACAAGCTGCGCCGACAGCACCGTGTGCCCGTCTCAACGGGACAAACGCACATCGCCTGTCGCGAGACACTGCAGCTCGGGAGAGAGCTGGACGCCGCGCACCTGCTCAGCTGCGTCAGCGACCGGGCGAAGCTCAGCGACGAGGACGAGGACGACGACAACGCCGCTGGTGCCGATGTCGACGCCACTGACGAGCCCGCCACAGTCGTGCGACATGCGGCGCGGTACGAGCGAGTGCTGGAAGGGGGCAAGCGCCTGTTTGCGGCGTTCGACTTGGAGGTCGCCCCCTTGGCGGCCCATCGCATCAGCGCCCCGGCGCAGTTTGCCGTCGACGACGCGGTGAAGGCGCAGCTGTCGATGAACGAACGCGACGTGCTGGCCGACGCGCTGCGCCGCTCGTTCGAACGCGGCCCTCGCGGTTACCCAGTGACCGGCGTGCGCGTGCGCGTCCTCAGCGTCGAGCGGGACGCCAACACGACGCCGGGGGCGATCCGTGCCTGCGTGTCGACGGCTCTGAGCCACCTCCTCTCGGCCCACGGCGGCCAGGTCGAGGGCGCTGACGTGCCCGTGCTGCTGGAGCCCGTTATGCTGCTCGAGGTCACGGCGCCGCCCACGTGCTTGGGCAACATCGTCTCGGACCTGACGTCCAACCGGCGAGCGCTGCAGGTGCACCTGCGGTCCACCGACGACGAAGCCAGCGGCGACGTAGTCGTCGAGGCAGTGGCCCCACTGCGCAGCATTTTGGGCTACGCGTCGTCTCTGCGGTCCCTGACGAAGGGTGAGGGGTCCTTCACGGCGGAGTATCTCGCCCATCTCCCGATGGAGTAGCCCGGGCCACGAGGAGGGCCACGAGAGACACAGGGACAGGGACAGGGACAGGAACGATGAGGGCGGGGCTCGCGGGGGGTTCTGTACAGCGCGCGGGGTTGTTCGTATTGTAAGTAGACCAGAGTGAATTACCGAATGATGCAGGGGGCGATCAGTAGACGAAGGGTGATTCGCCGGCGCTGTAACGTATAGAAGCAGTGAGGAGGAGAACAGGCAGCGCGAGGGGCGGCGGTCGCTCAGGACCAGATGTCGAGATTGAGGCGCTTTCGCGTCTTCAGCGTGTTCAGCAGCGCCTGCGCTGCGGGGAGGTCTTCGCAGTGTCCGTACTGGACGAGGATTTCCTCGAGGGCACGCATCACGTCCTTGGCCATGGCGTTTCCGTCGCCGCAGATGTACACGGCGGCTTGCTGCGTCACGAGCGCCTCGGCCACCGCTGCGCCGTGCTCCAGGATGCGCTGGGTGACGTACATCTTCGGTCGGTCAGCGATCCGTGAAAACGCCGTGTGCAGACGGGTGAGGACCCCGGTGGAGGTGAAGTTGTTCAGCTCCGCGCTGAAGAGGAAGTCTCGGTCGTCGCGAGAGCCGAAGAACAGCGTGATGTCGCCGCACGGGACGCGGTCCAAGAACGACTCTACGCCGTTGCCCTCGCACGGCAGATCCTCCGAGTCCAACTCGAAACCCCCTCGCCACACTCCCTCGCTCATCAGCTCTGACACGGCAGCAGCCTTCCGCCGTCGCGACGAAGCGGCGTTGCCAGCAGCGACAGGAGCACCGCCGGCGCCGGTGGCGGAGAGATCGAGCAGCTTGTCCGACGACGAGTGACACGGGTGCAGGCGCTGGTAGCGGTCGCGCTGCTGCGCCTCTCTGTGCTGAAGGAAACCGATGAAGGGCGCCACGCCAGTGCCTGGGCCGATGAGGATGAGCGGCACCGCCTGGCTGGACGGCAGATGGAAGTGCGGCGTGCTGCGGTGGAAGACGCGCAGCTGGACGTCGGTGCGCGCCCCGTCCTTCGGATACAGCCACGGCGACAGCAGCGACTCCAAGAACAGGGTACAGACGCCATGGCGCAGTACCGGAGCGAGCTGGCCAACGCGGCAACGGTACCGGACGAGGGAGAACGCGACGGTGGCGACTTCGCCCTGCGCCAGCGGCGACGAGGCCAACGAATAGTAGCGCGGAACCATCGGCAGCGCGATGCTCGCAAGCTGCTCCAGCGAGAGCTTGCAGGACGGGAACAAGAACAGCAACTCCGCAATGTTCAGCGCCTGTTGCTCGACGAAGGCGGTGAACAGCTGCTTCTTCTGCGCCTCGCGCCCGCACAGCAGCGACATCTGCCGCGACTCGCGCTCGTCGGTGCAACAGCGCGCAAGCTGCGCGATCTGAGTCTTCTTGGGCAGGCCGCAGAGGTCCAATCGGTAGAGCAGCAGCTCCTCCACAGTGAGCGTCTCCTCCTTCCCGCCACTGCTGAGGCGCAGGACGGACGCCATCGACAGCGCCGCGCCGTGCGTCTCCGCCAGGCGGCGGAACGCGACGTCCACCGCGTAGCGAGGATTTGGGCAGCAGAACGCAATCGCGTCTCCAGGTTCGTACTCGATGTCTGCGCCGCCGAGGGAAAACTCGAGCGCGACGACGCGCTTGCCCTCGCCCCACGAGTCGGCGGTTTCGTCGAAGGACGAACGCGACATTTGCTCCTCCGTCAGCCATCGCGCGCCCACCACACTCGCCGCAAACGGTCTCTCGGCACACAGCCCACAGCCGAGGTCTTGTGAACGTGGTGGCTGGACAGTGGCGTCGGACGGTTCGCCCGCCAGCAGTTCCGCCTTCGTCGCGTCGTGCTTCTCGCGCGACGGCGCCGGGACGTGTCCCGCCACGAGGCTGTCGAAGGCGTCGCTGTCCAGGCCGATCGCAGCTGCGATGGTCTTCAGCTGCTGCAAGCCCGTGGGGATGGTGCCCATCCTTTCCAACAAAGCCGCCTCGTAGTCGACGCGGCGGGCCTCGCCGGACGAGGCAGACGCCAGCGACAGCTGCTCGACAGCGGCGCACAGCGGCGACTCGGAGGTCGCAACACAAACGCCCACGTCTCCCTTCGCCTCGCAGGGAAGATCTTTCGGTGCGGGCGGCGCAGAGGCTTCCGCAAGGAAATTGCGCACGAGGGCCGTGACCGCCGCCTTCCAACGCTCCACCGTCTCTTCCAAGTTGGTCGCCTCGTCGGCGCACTCGAGGGGCTGCAGGCGCTGGCCTCCGAGCTCTGACAAGCGTTTGTCTATGCTCTTCCCCATGAAGCAAAACTTGTCGTAGTTGGTATCACCCAGGCCGAGGACGGAGTAGCTCGTCGACGCGAAGAGGTCCTTCGCCTGAGTCAGCAGCGGCGCTGGTCAGTCGGCAGTTAGACGCGCAAAACAAATGACGTATTTACCGCAGAACGAAGCTTCACACTGCGCCACCATGAATCGCAGTTTTCCGGGCTGTCCCCGTTTCCGGTCGTGGAACAGGCGATGAGCAGCAGGTAGTCCGTGTCTTCTTTCTTGGCGAAGCCTTTGAACTTGTTCAAAGCAAGACATTGGATGTCCGCAGCTGCGTGGGAGTCGTGCAGGTGTCCGTGAAGATCCTTCACGATGCTCTCCGCATTGCCAGTCTGGCTACCATACAGGAGGAAAACGCATCTTCGTCGACAACAGCAGGTCAAGCAGTGCAGCGCCAAGAATCGTTCAAATCGCGACTTACTTTTGCCGGCTCATCCCGAAGAAATTGAAATCCGAGCAATGAACCCCAGACAATAGATTGTGGGATCGCATCGATGCAAGATAACGCGGGGCAAGAGTTAAGGCGTCTCACGTGACCGCGACGGTTCCGACGGAACAGGCGCTCGGCGGAACTATCCCGGGAACCCACTTCTAGCAAGACCTTTGCGGATTCCCGGAAAATATCCCAACGTCTTTGCCGTCGTCGTCATCATGTCGGCTGCGGAGCGATCTTCGTCGCCGACGATCGATCGAGCCTCCTTCGGTCGATTGGTGATTGGTGTAGCGATTTAACAGCTGGCAGAATAGTCTGCTCGTCTGCTCCGCAACTGTGAAGTGGATAGTGTTCGTCGCACCCAGGCTGCAAACTGCGACACTCGGTCAACGTCCGGACGACCACAGCTCGTTCGTTCCCTGAGGATGACCACCGTCACGCCGTTTGATCTCTGCATTACCGTGATCGGTGCTCGAAATGTCCCTGTTGCAGACGTCACTACCAGTGATCCATACGTCGTCATCTATCTCAATGATGTGCAGTTCGCCAGAACCAGGACGATTTACCGCAACTGCAGCCCCGACTGGAACGAGTTCTTCCGCACGAAGATTTTGCATCGCAATTCGAAGCTGGAGTTTCGGTTGTACGACGAAGATGACAACAGCAACCCGGACTTTCTGGGCAGCTTCGAGGTGGACCTCAACGCGGTGCCCGTGAGCAAAACCTTCGACTCGTCGACCTTCGACGTGAACTTGGCGCCGAAGTTCCGCCGCGGACGACCCACCACTATGGACGTGTCGATCATCATCGGGAGAAAGGAGTCCCTCATCTCCATGGTGCCCCTGCAGATGGCGCCAACGAATGAGGAGTCGCGGGCGGTCGCGGAGGAGCAGCTGCAGCGACTGCAGGCGGAGGAGGGCTGGTCCGTCACCAGCGCCGCAGTGCGCGAGACGTTCAGCGACTTGTCCACCGAGGGAGTCCTGGCGGATTTCTCGGGATCGGCCGGGAAGGACCTGCTCTACGACGTCGCCTCGGTGCTGGAGGAGTCTCCGGTGACGCAGACCGGCAGCGACTACAGCTTGACGGCCGTGCGCAGCGAGAAGCTGCTGCTGCGCAACGGCTCGCTGATCGATCTGGAGACCGGCGAGATCTTCTCCCACCCGCCCATCGAAGCGAACAGCGCGCAGCTCAACGTGGTCGACGCCGACGGCAGGACGACGGTGTTCTGCCTGCACTTCCACCACCGCTACGCCCTGTGGCTGTTCGCGTCGTGGATCCTCCTCGCCGACAAGCTCTGGTCGGGACGGCTGAAGCGGCACCGCCTGCCCGCCTGGATGGAGGACCCGCTGCACCTGCAGGTGCGGCTGACGGTGTCCGGCAGCCAGCCGTCGTCGAGGGCGCTGGACGGCCGCGTGTCGGCGAGCGTCGACCAGAGCTACACGCTGCGCTTCCACGGCGACTCCATTTCGCTCGTCGGCATGCGCAGCATCGTCCTGTCGGCCGACTCGCTGCTGCCTGGCGGCCGAAAGCTGTTTCTCTCGCTGCTGGACATGCGGCTGACCGGCGACGAGCACGCGGCCGACGGCGCCACGAAGCACGACGACGGCGGCGCGCGCGAGCCCCAAGCGGCCGAGCGACGCCACAGCAGCAGCAGCCACAGCTTCCCCGTCCTGCGCGCCATCGGCTCCACGGTCAAAGGGGCCGCCAAGGGCCTCGGGTCGGTCGTGAGCACCACCGCCACCACCGCGAAGGAAACGGCCAACCTGGCGGCGTACACGGCGGTGGGCGCGGTCAACGTGGCCGCCAACACGGCGGTGGGCGCCGCGAAGACGATCGCCTCTGGCGACCCGTTGAAGATGCTGCGCAGTGCCGGCGAAACGGTCGTGGACGTGAGCTCGACGCTGGCGTCGACGATATCGGCGGCCCCGGGCGCCGTCTTCGGTCGCAGCCAGCCGCTGCTGCTCGTCCGCGCCCACGGCCCCGACAAAGCGCTGCTGCTCGCCGGCGACGGCCACAGCGGCGGCTGCTTCTGCTTGGACTTCGAGGCCGACGGCGACGGCGCCGGAGACGCGGGCGGAGACGTCCTGCCGGACGTCGCGGACGACGAGGGCCGCGCCGCCGTCGTCCGCCGCGCGCCGGGCGTCACGTCCAACCCCCCGCGGCGCCGCGGCGAGCCGTCGCTGGAGCTGTCGCTGTTGTCCGGCAGCGCCTTCGACCGCAAGCCGCTGGTGCAGGGGCGCGTGCCCCTCGCGCACCTGCTCGCACACGCGCACAACTGGCGCCACAGCGAAGAGGCCAGCTTCCGCAGCACCGTCACGCTGGTGCACAGCCTCGGTAAGCGCCGCGCCGCACACCGCTCCGGCTTCGCCGTCTCGCTCGTCTCGCGCGTCTAACACGTCTCACCGTCTCCGTTCGCCGCAGAATTCGTCGTGCGCCTCGTCAGCGCCAAGGGGCTGTCGGTGCCCGCCGACCACCGCGCCGTGAGCCTCTTCGCCAAGGCGCGTTTCGTCGACGCGCACGGCCACTCGCACAAAACCGACTTCGTCGAGGACTTCACCTTCCAGTCGCCCACCGTCGCCGTGTCGCCCAGCCCGCTGTTCCACGACCACAAGTTCGTCCTGCGCTGCGCCGACCGCTTCGACAAACAGGACTTCGTGCGCGTCGAGCTGTTCCTCGACTACGTCGCGGTGCGCGCCTCGCTGGGCGCCGCCTTCATCCCGCTGAGCTACTTCGACGCGGCACCCGCCACGTACACCTTCCCCGTGTCCAAGCACACGCGCAGCCAGCACGGCATCGTGGCGTCTCCGTCGCAGTCGACGGCCACCGGCGCGGCGGCCGCCCCGGCGGTGAACGCGGCGGATCTGGTGAATATCTCGCTGGCCTCGGTGCGCAGCCAGGCGGCCGACCTGGGCACCGTCACCGTCAAGATCCACTGCGTCGAGCGCCCCGAGAAGGCGCACAACGCGGTGCTGGAGGTGGCGGGCAGCGTGCGCAGCGCCGGGCTCATGGACAGCGCGTACTTCGCCGAGTGCGTCCCGTCGAGCGCGCACAACGCGGCGGCCGACAGCTTCGTCGTCGAGCAGGTGTCGGTGGCGGCGCTGCCCGACGGCCTCAAGCTCATCGAGCTCGACGGCGACGCGGTCGGGCGCGAGACGCTGCTGCCGTCGTCGAGCGGCCGCGCGATCAGCCTCTCGGTGGGCGGCGCGGACGACGCGAAGGGCGGCAGCGCCAAGAGCGACGACCACCGCGAGGCGCTGGAGCTGGAGATCGAAGTCTTCGAGAACCAGCGCCGCACGCCGTACCCGCCGTTCGACTGGTCGTCCTCCGCCATCACGCGGCCGCGCTTCTCGAACCTCGACTACTCGGTGGGCTACGACGTCGACCGCATCGAGAACGCGCAGCCGCCGGAGGGCTTCGAGTGGTCGAGCGACTGGCTCGTGGACATGGAGCCGCTGGGGCCGCGCTCGGCCGGCCGCGACGGCTGGATGTACTCGTTCACCTTCGGCAAGCTGCTCGACAACTACCGCAAGCGCTGGTCGCACACCGACCCCTTCAACACGCACGCGCGACGCCGGCGCTTCGTCCGCCGGGCGCGGGCGCTCGGCGACGACCCCGCCGTGCAGCTGATGACCGCGCGCGACGCCCTCGTCGCCTTCCAAGTGGCCAACACGAACAAGCGCCTCCGCCGCAAGTCCTCGTCGCAGGGCGGCGGCGGGCTGCTGTCGGCGGCGTCGAGCCTCATCGCAGCCGGCGGTGGCGCCGCTGCGGCTGCGGCGGCGACTGCGGCTGCGGCTGCGGGTGTGACCGCGGGCGACAGTCAACACGGCGGCCACAGCGGCCGCGACGTCGTCGAGGAGTGGCGCCGGCGACGCGCGGACCTGAGCTGCGTGCTGGGCGGCTGCGAGGAGAAGGCGACGGAGTTCGCGCCGGTTCTGGTGGCGTGGGAGCAGGTGCAGTTCGCGGACGTCGTGTCGGCGTCGGTGCTCGTCGTGGGGCTGCGCGTCAACCGCTGCCTCGGCTCGGCCAGCCGCGGCTACAGCTACCGCCCCTCCGACGTGCACCTCTTCGTCTCGAACTGCCCGGCGCACGAGCTGAAGAGCCTCATCGAGGAGCGCAAGATGCTCGTTAAGACGCGGCAGAACCTGCGGCGGCTCATCGCCTCGGGCAACGTCTTCGGCAGCGAGCAGCACGACACGGCGCATCCCGCGGGCGCCGAGGCCGCCGAGGACGCCGAGGAGGGCGTCCCCGAGACGGAGGAGCTGTCGCTGGCCTCGGAGATCGCCGCCGATCTGGACGCGCAGATCGCGCAGATCCAGGCGTTCGTGCGCAAGCTGGAGCGCTCGCAGGCGCAGACGCTGTCGGAGGCCGCGGCCCTGCAGAGCGGCGGCGCCGACGACGCCGCGCGACAGCAGACGCTGCGTCAGCGCGCGGCGGCGCTGCGGAAGGAGGCGAGCGTGCTGAAGCGCCGCCTGTGTCGGCTGCGGCTGTACCTCGCGGCGCTGTACGGCGTCGGGCTGCAGGGCGTCTACGCGTTCGACGAGCAGTCCGTGCGCAGCGTCGTCGACCAGGACCTGCGGCGCGTGTACCGCATCGCCATGGACGACGCAGTGGCCACGGCCAACAACCGCATCGAGTTCCTCCTCGACGTCGCCGAGAAGCGCATCCGCGACGTCGCGCTCTGCGGCTGGAACCAGCCGGCGCAGCTGCAGCGCTGTGCCGAGCTGTACGCGAACTGCTACCTGACGGAGATCATCAACGTGCTGGGCGCCTTCTTCGAGGACCGCGCGCTGATGAGCATCAAGGGCCTCGGCGGCAAGATCGAGCTCATCCGCTCGTACATGAAGCACAACGACCGCCTCGACCACATCCTCGAGTCCGCCTTCCGCCCCTACCGCCTGCGCGCCGAGCCGGCCGCGCTGCTGTCGCTGTGCCTGGACTTCGAGCAGCTCATCGCCTGGTACGCGTCGTCGCTCAACGGCGAGATGCGCCAGCGCGTCGACAACGTCTTCGCGCTGTGGAAGACACAGAGCCGCGCCGACTCGAACGTCGCCGACCAGTTCTTCCGCGACGAGCAGCTGCTGCCCTGGTACCCCTCGATGAGCGAGGGCCGGCGCCGCTTCTTCTTCTGCGGCATGCCCACCGAGCTGCAGGCCGTGCTCGTGCAGTACCTGGCGGTCGCGCGCATCCGACGGGAACAGGTGGCGGTCTCCTTCAAAGACGCCATCGGCCGCCTCGACGCCAAGGTCTGTCTCGCCTACGCCAACGCGTTTCTGTACCTCGCCGAGTTCTACCAGAGCGAGTGCGAGGCGCTGCAGGCGCGCGAATGGGTGCACGCGAAGTTTCCCGCGCTGACGCGGAGCGTGGAGCTGGAGGAGCGCATGACCTGGCTGGCGTCGGTCGCCAACGACCTGCAGCGCAGCGTGCACAGCCGCGTCTTCGAAGTGGCCGAGATGCTGCGCGGGGACGCAGACCCGGCGCTGCTGCGCGACGCAGAGGTGAGAACGCTGTCGGGCAACTGCCTGGCGGGGCTGTATCGGGCGCAGGAGGCGGCGATTTCGCAGACGATCGAGCTGATGGCGTCGCAGTTCTTCGAGGGCCGCGACCTCTCGAGCGACGCCTTCTTCCAGGCGACGCTCGAGAGCCTCTTCGCGAAGGCGGACGGCGACGCGGCATATTTCGCGACGATGGCGCAGCACCATCGAGAACAGGTCTTTGCGGAGTTCGAAGAGGTGAGTGACGCCGCCGTTGACGTGGGCGCTGCGCTGTGCTGACCGCTGCGCTGTTTGTCGCTGCAGTTCTTCGAGGAGGAGGTGGCCTGCTCTCTCTGGCAGAGCGTGCTCCTGCAGCTGACGGCGCTGCTCTGCTGGTTCCTCATGGAGAGCGCCAAGGCGACCAGTCGCGCGAGGGTCGCCGACCCGCAGCGACTTTGCAGACTGCTCGCGGAGGAGCTGCGCGTCTGGGTCGAAGTGCTCCAAGACGCACCGGGGGCCGCCGACGCCAGCGTCCCGGCGATCGTCAGAGAGCAGACCGAGCAGCAGCAGCTGCTCCTCTGTCCGCTGCTGCGAAAGCGCAAACTGCTCAGCGAGGTGGCGGCGGTGCTGCCGGTCATCGCCGCGTTGATGGAGGCCGACGTGCACCGCCACGTGGAGGCCTCGGAGGCCGAGCTGCAGCGCTTGCGAGACGTCGCTCTAGCAAGCTCTGTGGTGCACCCGACGTCGGTGGCGTCGTTGGCCGAGGCGGTCTTGGCTCTGCAGGGCCTGGGCTACTACCAGCACTCGCTGCAGGCGTCGCTGGAGTCGTCGAAGAGCGTCAGTCGTGGGCGGACCCCCGGCGCACCGACCACGCCTAAGGCGGGAACTGCGTCGCTGTTTTCGCTGTCGCACCACTCGGAGCGACCGCCCTCCGTACCCGACAAGCGAAAGTCGATTTTCGGCGCTCTGATGACGTTGCACTTGCCGTCGCCGTTTTCGACGGATCGACACGGGACCACGACCAGTTCTCACGACTCGAGGTCGCACGTGGCGACTGCTGACCACGTCGAAGGCGGCGCTGATGCGTCGCTGGACGAGGAGACGATGAAGCATCAGCTGCAAGTCGAGAAGGAACGAGCGATCGCCGCTTGTTTCGATATTCATTTGGACGCGATGAAGCAGATGTTGGCGCCCGTGTCCGCGAGGCCGTCGGAAGAGTGCCGCTCTGTAGCGGACCCGGTCTTCTCGGCGATGAAAGCGACCTCGCTGGAAGCGCTTCTCTTCGAGGAGAAGAACTTGATCTCATCGCGCGTCGTGGCTGCGACTACGACGGGTCAGAAGTTGAGCGGGTCGATGGCGTCGATTTCACGGTTCCTTTCGGTTCTCGGGAAATCTGACAGCATCGCTGCGGGCGCGGGTGAGCGGCATCTGCATTATGCAGCATTGGCTCCGTTGTTGGCTTCTGCTGCGTTGATTCTCGACCTGAGCGACTTGGCGGTGTCGAACATGGTTTTTGTTGGGGGTCTGTTTTCGTTGGGGATTTTGCACAGCGTACCGAAGCCCTATCTGCGCGTTGTTGTCACCGCTGGCCAACGTTGCTTGGCCGACACTCATACCGATATTCTCGACTCGGAGAATGTCGCCCGTGGCAACGGTGTCGTCGACGTTTCATCTCTGACGATTCGTTGGGCGAATGATCTCAGCATACCGATTCTCGATGCCAGTGTCAGCCAGTTTGACGTGTGTATCCGTCTCTGCTACGCCATGAAGACGTATCAAGACGACCACGTTCTTGGATCTGTCCACTTCTCGTTCAGTCCGTTTGACAGCCAATTAGACGTCGTCAAGCGCGTTGTCGTCATCGATTATGTTGATGCATCGTCTACCGTAGTTCGGAATGCGATACGGGAGGTTCTACAGGACAATCGCAATCTCCCGTCCATCGCCTTCTCATTCAAATGTCGCAAACTACTCTGAGCTAGAAACTAGGAAGAGGGCGTCTGCGGCACTGGGACGAATAATTGACTTATTGTAATCATAACCAATTATACATCGTTGGAATCTGAACCATCATCCAAAACGTTACCGACTCCTCGATTTATTTACATGTACTATTTTGGTATGAATTGTTTTTGGTATATTTTTAGCATTTCTACAATTCCCACAATTTTAAGAAATCCCACAATTTTAAGATATATATTGTCAAGTAACGTCCAAAAACATAATCAACGCTTTTTTTTTACCCCAAAATAAAAAACTTCCAAAGCTATACAGACGCAACTGGCGGTCTATTCATTTTTTGCCTCTCTTCAACGGCGGTACGACCACTTCATCTGCACTGGTACCAGTTGACAACAACGAGCCTACCGTTGATTCAATTGAAGTCTGGGAATTCTGCGACGAACTTTGTTCTTGGTCTTCAAGTGCGGACACTATTCTTTCGCAGGACACGAAATGTGTCTGAATCCCATTTGTGCAGCGCATGTGGATGGTATAGCGTTCTGGCTGGAAGAAATCAGGGTGCGGCATTTCTTGCACAGCGCGAATTCATCAAAACACTCTGCATGGACCCAAATGCGATTCTTATCTGATCGGCGACAGCATATAACTTCCCCGACATGTATAGGAAGCCTGCAACTGCTGCAGGAAGACGAATATTTTGAAAATATAGATTTTGCCTGACAAGAAGCAGGCTCTCCGGGAACTTCAGAGGCACATACCGTAAAGGACGGCAGCTCACCAACGCTTCCGAACACACGAAGCCAACTACCGCAGACTTTGTCTGGACAGTCTAGTTGTACATCCGAGTGTATTTCTCTTTTTCTATTGTCAACCACTTTGACAGCGAACATGAATGTAAAAGTGGTGAAGATGGCAACAAAACAGTGACAAAAGATACCGACACCATCAATCCGCTTGTGGTCGGCTCAATCCGCTTCTCAACCCGCTATTGTCTTGTGAACTTCAACTTTAGCAGACTATATTGCAAACTATTTTACACTATATTGCAAACTCTTTTGCAATAAACAGACGGTAGCATCAGAAGTTAGCATAATGTATATCTCCAATAATTAATATCCACTGAGACCTCCACCACGAAATGCATTTATTCGATGAATATGCGGGGCATTGATCAGAGAGTGACCAACATTTTGACAGCTCTGCCTCATCGATAAAGGACCTATTTGCATCTGACGATGACTTTGTGCTGCCGTCAAGAAAA
The DNA here is from genome assembly GCA_008000375.1 of Poteriospumella lacustris. Lineage (NCBI taxonomy): Eukaryota > Chrysophyceae > Chromulinales > Dinobryaceae > Poteriospumella > Poteriospumella lacustris. Next base: position 28,789 of record SMOI01000300.1, read on the forward strand.
CGAAAACGACCAGTGATACTACTTGATTCGGATGAAGAAGAAGAACAACCCTGTTCTCGTCGAACAGAGGCTGCTGCCGCTGGCGACGATGATGGTGATGGTGACGATGACGACGACGACGACGACATCGACGTCGACTGTGATGAAGGAGATCAACCAGAAGTGAAGAAACCAAAAGCAACCAAAGGTCGACCAGCAAGTCAAAAACGACCACGTGGTCGGCCTCGCAAAGAAACTATCAGCACAGCTTCAGCTCAAGTCACCAAACTGCCGGGACATTCAGCATTTCCGATAAACGACTTCTCACTGACAGTGGCAAAGACGAAAGCCGACGTACCACTGGTTTTGCTGGAAGTTGTCTATGACTTCATTACAAAATATGGGATAAAAGGTGGAGTATCAACGGAAGTGGGCCATAGGGCACACAATTTACACTTGCAAGCATCATTTTCCATGCGATTTCCGAAGGACCGGGCAAGAATCAAAGAGCTTGTCAAATTACTTCGTGAAGAAATAAAAGCAGTGGTCCACTCATTAGTGGGGTACAAAATTCAGCTGAAAGCCTTTGCCGCAAGGCAAAGCTTTCTCGCCATGCTTGGTTACATCACAAAAGATGAAGGTTAGTGTGATTCTTATTGCCACTCATTTATTCCGTTGTACTGAGCATAATGAAACCAAACAACTTAGGACAACCCCACTATCAAGTCCGGCTCCATCAGGTCACCCGTCAGGAACAAGAAGAAGGGCGGAGAGAACATACGAGCATGTTGGTCAGCTACAACGACGACAAAAAAGTTGTCTCCCTGAAGACGTTTTTCAATGAGGCGTACAAGTTTCAAAGGCGCTGCCTGCAGCCATGTGTACCTCCTCTGGACTTCGTCATCTTATACATGATACAATCCGCTGGCTATGTTCTCACGCCAGATTTTATTTCAATCTACCGAAAAATGGACCATAGCGAAGCTGAAGCTATGTGGGATATGGTACATGATCCATCCATGGCCGATATAACTGGAATTCGAAAGATTTTGTTCGATTGTCGATCGTACGACACCAGAAGTCGTAAGCGATACTTCATAGCGGGTCTTCCGCGCAATGCCGTATCAATGGTTGCAATTGGGCCGAGACAAGTGGAACCCACAGCTGCAGAAACAGCATCGACACCGCCTCAACCACCACCAAAATCGACATCATCATCGACACCGAAGGGGATAGCATTGGTACAGCAGCTGAGAACAAGAGAAGTTATTGAACGACCACCCATCCATATGAACGATGATGACATCGTCCCATTGACTACCGAGCAAGTCCAGCCAGATGGGATGTCACCACTTGGGAATTTTCAATGTCCGCCAACGTTAGCAGAAATGTTGGCTATTGTTCGTCAAGTGCGAGACATCACGAACAAGGCGCGACAAACAACAGCATTGGGGGCACTGTCGGTTCAACCAGACGGCCATGAAGGCGAGACCAGAGCTGTCAGTGACCAGACACAACGATCGAGAAACTACAAGTATATTATAAAAATTCATAGTGTTTAAAAATAAGAAAGACACATAGTGGCGTTTCTTTCCCAATAATAAATAGTCTTTCTTTATATTCTGGCGTGATTGACTCGGGGGTGACGCGGCAAGAATTCGATTGGAAACACCCCGATCGTTGGTCGCAAGACTATCCCAAGGTCTTTGAAGACTTGAAGTCGGCTCTCCTGGAAGCACACACGCTATACCTCCCGGACTATTCCCTGGAATGGATCCTGCGAACTGACTCGCTGGAGGTTTCCCTCCCATGGACTGGCTCATCGCTGGACCACCATGGTCAAATCTTGCTCTTTTCGGAACGAACTCATCCGTCCCTGCAGTACAATCATGCTCCATCTTTGCACGATTGATTTCATGGTTCAATTCTTTGTGTTTGTGCCCCAAAGGTCGATTGAACACCGACACATATCCCAATGACATTGCCATTGTGACTGATTCCCAATACCTTTTGTGCAGTACCAATATCTTTCTTTGGAACTTCTCAAAGGTATCCAAACCATCGATCCTCATCTCCAATTCTTCACATAATCTCTTCATCTGCGTGCCTTTATTCTTGTTTGCGATATCCTTGAAGTTCTTGAGGACTTTCTTGACAATTGCCTTCTCCGTGCGGCACGCCTGCACCAACGTTTCTTCTGTAATTCCCATCGCTAAACGATTGAAAGCAACCATAATATTCTGCAAGATGGTTAGGTCTTCAACTTCATAAAAGAGAGTCAATGATTCCAGCTCCTTGAATTCTGAAGGCACTGATGCAGACGACACTGCATCCTTCGCCCCCCCCCTCAAGAACCACACCAACCAACTGCGTGTTTGCTCCAATTTTCCCGGAGAAAAACCTTCATTGGACACGTCACCCAACGACTGAATCCCACGATTCATGTTGATATTTCTCAGCACATACGGGTTGATCTATACTTTGATGCCGAACCCAATTCTTCCAGCATTCAAGGACAACGATTTCAGCTTTGGATTTGTTTGCGGAAATAGCGTTTCAATTTGCGGTTAGGGTTAGCTAATCGCCAACAGCGCTATAAACATGAACCCGGAATGAAAATAGGGTCGTGTGTATTTATAATCACTTTACATATTCCCTTAGTGGAACAGTAGTACTACTGTGACCCCTACAGGGTCAGGACGCTTTTATCCTTTTATTGGATGTCGCACCCCCAGATGTCGGTCGAATTTGGGAATCTAGGTTTGCACTGGGCATATTGTGTAGGTCTTGCACCGTATGTATAGATGGAAGAATTCAATAAACGTACATGTGTACGGTTTCACTAAGGGTCCTCGCGCTTAGCTCTAGTTGAAGGGACGTTTTGTCCCCTCTCTACCTGCTCCAGTATACTTACGCCATGTTTGTTCGTTACATCAACACGATCCACCTTGTCTCGACCTGCTGTTTTGTTTCCCAACAACATAGGAGGCAGAGGTAGCAAGGGCGAGAGAATGAAGATATTCCTGCCTTACCTTGCTTGTATCTGATCTATTCGCTTCTGTTTGGCAAGCTCGAGATGTGACATACGTGAAGCAAATGTCCGCTGCGACAAAACAAGATGCACAAAAAAATCAAGGATCTACCGGTCACCTTTCTCGACGAAAGAGACTTGCGGCCATCGAAGATAGCATCATTATGTCCACCCAAGAAAGCCGGGCAATGCGTTCCATTCATGTAGGTCAATCGTCGCACAATAAGCGAGACCTTGATGTAGTCCACAATATCGAACGTTGACATGATCAAACATTTGTGGCGACCATTCACACTGAATACAATTATTTTAATCAGGTTGTTGGATGTTTCATGACGACAATGATGCAACACGATGGGAGACGCGCATGTGCACAGTTAAATACAACTTCACAAATCGACTTTTTTGCAAGAAAATGTCGCGCGTCGACATTGGCCAAATCAACGGATAAATCAACGGCCAAATCAACGGCCAGATCAAGTAAAGCACAGGGATATATCAACAGCATTGACATCAAGCGAAATATGGTTCAAGGAAAAACTGGATGAAATCTAAAAACGGCTTGATGAAGTTCTTCCATGAAAGCAGGTATGCAGGCAAGTTGAACAACAACTAACATTGCAGCGCATTTGGACGGCCTTTGTCCGCCATCATCGCTGCAAGCTTCGCTCACAAAGAGACTCATCGGCAGAAATGAAATGAATAGAAGTGACTTACAGTATGTCGTTGATTCAACGGCACCTCTTGTGCCGTGATGGCCAAACTTCAACTTAAAGTTGAGAAGCGGGTTCAGCGGCGGGTTTGATCCACTTCAGTTGGTAAGGTTCATTGTTGATTGCTTCGTTTTCCATCACATCTCTTCTAATAAGACACACGATTGTCTATGAATTGATAGAAGCGAACCATTGTTTCGGTGGTCCAGCTGACCTGAAACGACAAAGCGTGCGGAGGCAGTTTGCGGATATTTGGATCTCGCTTTCGGAGTGCCCCGTGAACTTGTCCTGCTCCCAAGCCTCGTCCTGCGCTAACTACAGATGGCCTGTGGCTGTCGGCACGACCCTGCATGATTTCGTCTTACGTCGTTTATTCAACTGTTCCTTGAAGAGAGAGAATCTGCGTGTGTCTTGCTAAGGAGACTTCCGAAAACGGCGCTGAAGTCGCGGCTGGTCAACGTCTCCTTGTCCACTTTGTAACAGCGTCTTATGCGCCGTCAGTTTCTCTAGCCTTCATTAGGAAGGCGAGATATTGACGGCAAATCATTTTCAACAGAAAACGATTTTTTGGGGAAAAAAAGTTAATTAATTTTTTCAACGCTGTTTGACAACGCTGTTTGACAATATATATATATATTTGACAATGTGACAATATATTGACAATATTGACAATGTTCAAATCGTACTAACAACAACAGCCGTCAATCGCCACAATCAAACGCCCAATGCCCTCCAGAGACAAAACGAATCTGACACAATCGCACCAACTAAAAGCACCAGCACGTCCGGACCTTTAACTTGCTCAACAAAGCCTCTGCCTTTCGTCTCACTTCGACATCGCCGTCTCCCAACAGCTGCACCAACGGAGCGATCGCACCCGCCTGAGCCACCAACACCTTGTTCTCTGCATTGTCAGCGATATTCAACAACGCACCCGCTGCCTGCTGTCTCACGGTGACATCGCCGTCTCCCAACAGCTGCACCAACGGAGCGATCGCACCCGCCTTCGCCACCAACACCTTGTTATCTGTATTGACAACGATAGTCGACAACGCACCCGCTGCCTTCTGTCTCACAATGACATCGCCGTCTCCCAACAGCTGCACCAACGGAGCGATTGCACCCGCCTTCGCCGCCAACACCCTGTTCATTGCATTGCCAGCGATAGTCCATAACGCACCCGCTGCCTTCTGTCTCACGGTGACGTCGCCGTCTCCCAACAGCCGCACCAACGGAGGGATCGCGCCCGCCTTCGCCGCCAACACCTTGTTCTCTGCATTGTCAGCGATATTCCATAACGCACCCGCTGCATTCTGCCTCACGGTGACATCGCCGTCTCCCAACAGCCGCACCAACGGAGCGATCGCACCCGCCTTTGCCACCAACACCTTGTTATCTGCATTGACAGCGATAGTCGACAACGTACCCACTGCCTGCTGTCTCACGGTGACATCGCTGTCTCCCAACAGCTGCACCAACGGAGCGATCGCACCCGCCTTCGCCGCCAACACCTTGTTCTCTGCATTGTCAGCGATAGTCAACAACGCACCCGCTGCCTTCTGTCTCACGGTGACATCGCCGTCTCCCAACAGCTGCACCAACGGAGCGATCGCACCCGCCTGAGCCACCAACACCTTGTTCTCTGCATTGTCAGCGATATTCAACAACGCACCCGCTGCCTGCTGTCTCACGGTGACATCGCCGTCTCCCAACAGCTGCACCAACGGAGCGATCGCACCCGCCTTCGCCACCAACACCTTGTTATCTGTATTGACAACGATAGTCGACAACGCACCCGCTGCCTTCTGTCTCACAATGACATCGCCGTCTCCCAACAGCTGCACCAACGGAGCGATTGCACCCGCCTTCGCCGCCAACACCCTGTTCATTGCATTGCCAGCGATAGTCCATAACGCACCCGCTGCCTTCTGTCTCACGGTGACGTCGCCGTCTCCCAACAGCCGCACCAACGGAGGGATCGCGCCCGCCTTCGCCGCCAACACCTTGTTCTCTGCATTGTCAGCGATATTCCATAACGCACCCGCTGCATTCTGCCTCACGGTGACATCGCCGTCTCCCAACAGCCGCACCAACGGAGCGATCGCACCCGCTTTGACAGCTGTACGTTTGTTCACCGGCTCTCTGGCCATGAGCATTGTTGCCATCGTCGCTTGTTGTCGGATTGCTGATGAACGAGACGTCAGCATCGATACAATGGCGGTCAGGGTGTCATCGGTCTCTTTCGCTTGGGGCAACTCTCTGTCGATGTCCTTCACATGCCGGATCGCCGTCATCGCCTGCAGCCGCAGGTCGTCGTCTGCCTCCCTCAGCATTGCAACCAGAGGCGGAATCGTCCCCGCTGCACTCGCTTGCTGCTTCGTTGCAGAAGTCGCAGACGATAACGTCTGGATCAACTGGTTCACTGCTTGCGCTCTGACCGACGGTGAATCATTGCTCAGCTTCTGGACCGTCGCTTCTAACGAGTTCCACGTATGCACACCACCTTTAACCGATGGCAGTCTTTCGCTGGTCGTCTGTGCCTTCGACACGCGTTCATACACATCGAACGATATGCAGCCTTCTCTCTGGATCTCTTGCAGCTTTTTCAGCACGCTTCTCATGTGTGCATTTTCGAATGGCGTTTTGGCCACTTGTTCCAGCTCGTACAACACCTCGATGTCGTCGATCTCCCGCAGAAACGCGCCGTCGAGCTTTTCCATACGCGACTCCACTTTCTGGCGCAGGTTGACACTGCAACCCAGTTGAACCAACAGATTCACCGCAGCTTCACCGTCAAGGTCTTCCAGCGGTACCGATCTTGAGCTCCTCTCGACACCAGAGCCGGACGACGTGAGGTTGGTGGTAGTGGTGGAGGAGGACGCAGTCGTCGTCGTTCCCACGGAATCCGCAATGGGTTTCATCGACAACTCTGATGCGACGATGTCTGGTTCTTTATGAAGAGGAGACACCACTTGCAAAGACAGGTTCACCTCTCCCACCAACACCAGCAGCTCCGCAGACGACGGGCGTCGCTCTTGTAGTTTATCCGCGAGGATGACAGTCACAAGTCTGCCCAACGCAGGATTCACCCGCGTCACCGCCAGCAACTTCTCGTGTCTCTCGACATCTCTCTTGGCCGGTGTAAATTTCAGCGCCTGCTGCAGTATCAGTTCCACAAAGATACACCCCACAGCCCACACGTCGTCCCGTCCATCGTAGTACAGTCCGTCCAGCTTCTCGTGGGACATGTACTGGTAAGTGCCTACGCCGACAGTCATATCATTCAGTTTCTCATTCGCAATGGTGCGAGCGAGTCCGAAATCGATGATCTTTACGTCCTCCATGTCCTCTGTGATCATGATGTTCGCCGGCTTCAGGTCGCGGTGCACGATGCCGCAATCCCCATGCAGATATACCAGGGCAGACGTCAGTTGCTGCAGCCACTTTAGCAACAACGTCGCTGGCGGATTGCGGTTGATGTAGAAGCCCAACGTCCTTCCGAGCACCAACTCCATGATCAAATAGAAATAGTCACCAGCTTCATCGAAGAAACTGTGGTAAAAGCGGACGATGTGACTGTGAGTGACCCTCTTAAGGGTGTCGGCTTCACGCTCGATGAGGTCCTCCGTTATTTTCATCTGCCGAGCTCGCCCTACATTCACTCTCTTCAACGCGTAGATCCGGTGATCATTCTGGTACGTTGCCTTGTACGTGACTCCAAACGAACCAGGTTCACCCAGAGGGCTTCCCAGCTCAAACAACTCGCGAATGTCTTCGTCGTCGCCAGGAAACAAGGTCTCCGCCATTTTATCGCGCTGCATTCGGGAAACAGTGATAATTTGGTCCACATTGTGCTGCACAAACTGTCGCAACTGCGGTGACGCTATCGTAACGGTCGTGTGTCCCGTCTCGGAACTCAACTCATCGACGATTCGCTGAACCGTTTCTGGCGCAGCGCGGAATTCATCGATATCTGACGGCAGCGACCCTCCACGAATGGCTTCATCGTGCATCTTGTTTATTTCTCGCACGAAATCGTTCTTGAAGTGCTTGGCGACCAAATCCAACATTGCACGTGGATCGTTATCCATTCGGTTGACGATGGCAGAGATCGCATTGAAGTCGTCCCGAAACTTCGAGAGACGAGCATCCAGATCCAAAAACTTTTTACCGTGCTCCTTTCTCTTCGCCACGGATTCCATGTATTTTCCAAACTGTCGCACCTGATGATTTACGACACCCGACATTGTTTTCGGCTTTTTCCTTGATTTTGGAGGCAAGAAAGACCGTATGAAATCATGTGCCTCTTCCACACAAACCTTCAAAGCACAAACCATTGTCCCATACTTCGGGTTTGCTTTCAGTTTTTCATGATGTAGAAGGACATCAAAAGGGGTAAGCCGTTCGCACAAACGAGCACATTCTTCACGATTATCTGCTACTTCTTTGACCGCTTCATTAATAGCAAAGATAATTCTTGTGATACTAATACAAGTCGAAACAGGATCCATGGTCGACAGCAATAAAACACATTTGACACTCTGGATTCCTGAACTGTAAGCTGGGACTTGCACACTGCCCTAACGTCCTGGCCGCCGATCCATGGCATCCATAAAATCACACTTCCGGAACGAAGATAAAACAACCAACTTATTGACTAAAAAAGCGACATACCTCAAGTCGACTTTTCCACAAGTCGGACAACACGAAAAGCGAAAGCCGAAAATCGGCAGGATTTGTGAAACTGACGACCTGGACCAGTGTGTTTGAAGTGAAACGCTCACTCTCAACGCCATCGTCATCGCGTCAAACTGTGTCCATGCTGATTCTCTCCATGGGATTAAGAGCGGCAGTCACGTATGGAAGCGCTCGAATGGCAAGATTAATCACTTTGAGAGATTGGCACGTCGGACATTGGGATATGAATTTCTTGACATGCATGCGCATTCC
>SMOI01000301.1:0-37436 GCA_008000375.1 Poteriospumella lacustris
AAGAAGGAAAAACAAGCGATTGGCATAGAAGCCACTTGCATCGATCAGAGAGACAACCCGAAAGGCGTTTCGTCAACGGGTGCTGTTGGAGAAGATGAAACTGCCAACCGTCGTCGTCGACAAGAGGTTACCGTACCAAGGACATCTTGAAGAGGCAAGGATGGCAATAGATCTTGAAAGTATACAGTAGTTCTTCAAGGACATCTCGAAGTTGTCCGGATCTTCTTTTCTCCTTTGCCTATACCGCATAATTTAATGCGTTTTAGATTGGTGTCGACCATCCCATTACTCTCTTCATTACAGCATAGAATGATGTCGACGACACCCAACCGTGTGGCAATCATTGGTGGTGGCCTATCTGGTATAATGGTTGGTAGAAGCTTACTTGCTGGATCTTCGTCCATCAAACCGACCATCTTCGAGGCCTCCTCCGTGGGTGGTCTGTGGTCATCTACCCACGACCGAATGTGGGATTCAATGAAAACGAACCTATCGAAGTATACTTGCAGCGTTTCTATCCAAGATTGGCCATCAGAAACTCCCGACTTTCCTTCTAAGCGCGATGTCGAAGCATACATTCAAAACTTGGCTCAACCTCTGGAATTTCTGGAAAATACCAAGGTGACTCGCGTGGACATGTTGGATACTCCGTCTGGGAAGTCGTATCGAGTGTCATTCGTCAACAATACGACGGGGGAGACATCCGAAGACATTTTTGACAAAGTCGTTGTGACTACCGGTTTCTTTTCAGATGTCCCTTCGATTCCGTTTGATTTCGAAGGTTTTCATGGCCGCGTGATAGGTTCTCATAGTTATCGAAACCCCAGCTCGTATAAAGACAAAAAGGTCGTTGTAGTCGGTGGATCTTTTAGTGGGTGTGAAGTTGCAGCAGAAATTGCGAAGGAAGCTGCAGAAGTGCATCACATTGTATCGGCGCATGCCTATGTCGTCCCCACGTATCTTCCAGAAAATGCAGCAGATCCTGCAACTGCGTTTGTGCCCATCGATGCGGCTTTTTACCGCCTGGATGACAACCGTATCGAAAAGGTGTCCTCCTATTTGGGAAATGGTGCTGTCGAGTCTTCCAGTGGCTTTGAGAATATCTACAAGACAGAGGAGGAAGACCTGCGCACGCATGACTACTTGGCGGGTCTCTTGGGAACCAACAATGATGTTTTCCATGCTGCTGGTTTGGTAAAGACAAGGAAAGCACGTGTTGTTATCAGTGATCAGTACCGTCGCATGGTGAAAAGTGGCAAAATTCGTATTCACAAAGGAAAACTTCGCAAACTGTCGAATGACTACATCGAGTTGATTGTTCCTGAAGCTGTGGACGGAAGCAACAGGAAACAGTTTGCCATCGCCGCCGATGAGTGTGTGTTTGCAACTGGCTTTCAACCTGATCTGTCACTTTTGAGTGAGGACATTAAAACGCGATTGCAAATACCCACGGACGTGAGTGCTGATTCAGAGGCTTTGAGCTTCATGCCTTTCGTTCTTCACAAGGACATTATGCATCCGGATTTACCGGGATTGTATTTTGCCGGAATGTACAAGGGCTCATATTTCGGTGTCATTGAATTGCAATCGGTAAGTTTCTGATTTCCCAACTGTGTTCTGTTGGGGGCGGTTGAATCTTACGTTGATTGTCACATAGAATCTAGTTGCGGCGTACATCAAAGGCGAGATCCCGCTGCCAACCGAAGATGTGATGCGCTCCAACATTGAGCGAATGGTTGAACTGCGCAACAGACGCCCTCGATCACAATTCCCACATCCCGACTATATGGGCATGATGCTTGATTACGCTGCAGATCTGAAGCGACTTCCCACCGCCGAGTTTCTACGTCGCCATCGGATCATCACACCGCATCATTTCTCTGGCAACGAAGCTGCCGTGCAAGCTATGGAACAAGCTATCTCCTTATCCCGTAGTGAAGGTAAACATGTGGCTAATCACGTTTTCCAAGCGTTGGAAGGCGAATCATGGGCGTTCCGCCGTGTGATTACCGATCGAAAGTCGAAGTCTGCGATGAACGTTTACGGCAAAGTGAGCTTCACCCCCATTGATGCAGCTGGTGAGTATTTGTTGTACAAAGAAGAAGGAAAGTTAGTCATGGCCAATGGGGCGGAGTTTGACTCGTCACATTATTATGTTTATCATTACAATTCGGAGCAGGATACTTTGGACATTTTCTTTTCCAAAGTGGGCGAACCAGAAGTCATTGATCGCCCTTTCATCTCAATGGGATTCTTTGCGACACCTGAAGGATGGGAGTCGAAGGCCTATCATCTTTGTGGTTGCGACAACTATAACTCCAAGTATGTCTTCAGCTTTCGGGGCCTGTCTATTCCTCGGTTTCGAGTGGTGTTCAATGTCGAGGGACCGGCCAAGGACTATACGGCCGAAACAGATTTTGAGATTATTGAAAAGTAACGTGCGAGTTGCAGCTGCTGTGTAAGGATAACGGATAAACGTTGTGCAATCTTTTCTGTCAACTAGTGGAATTTCCCTTATTACAGGTTACAGCTTGACATTACTGTACATACTGTACATTACTGTACATGCCGATGCCAGCAAACGATCACTCCACAAGTTGTGTGTCCGTGTACGGCGAGTGGGTGTTCAGTTCTGGTGGGTGTTCCATGTTCGATGTTCTGAAACAAGACCATCTTGAACAAGGAATGGGACGATCATATTTTGGTCTTCCGAAGATTGGGTGAAAGGGATTTGTTGATACATCAATCTCTGGGGCATGAATTTACTTGTTTTTGTCTTCGCCATGCTCTCGATTAGCTTGTCACAGAAATTTGGAGCATCCTTTCGCATGCGATCATTCGATCGGCTGGTGAAGCTGCGTGGTGGGCGCAGTGTGATGACTCAAGAGGTTTATATGAACATGAAGGCGGAGGAGGCCGGACTTCGAAAGAATAAGCCCCAGGCGAAGAAGATCCCAGTTACAGTCTTGTCTGGCTTTTTGGGCACTGGCAAAACAACTTTCCTCAATAATTTGCTGTCTAATCGGGAAGGAAAGAAGTTCGGTCTTGTTGTTAATGACATGGCCTCGGTAAATATCGATGCGAAACATGTCCTTTCGCAGACCAGAGATGCCGATGGAGTAGACACAATGGAACTTTCGAACGGCTGCATATGCTGTAGCTTGTCGGAAGACTTAATGGCTTCCATATCTCGTTTGATGGATTTATCCAGCAAAAAAGGAACTGACTATGATCATGTCATCGTCGAGTGCTCTGGTATCGCTGAGCCTCGTCGAATTCGTGACTTTTTTCAGCAGGCTGAGGATTTTGACCTTGATTTTGCGAAGAAAGCGAAGTTGGACACCCTTATTACAGTCGTTGATGCCTTGTCATTTTTCACCTTGTTCGGCTCTGATTCTCAAATCAAAGATTTCAAGGAGCTGGCATATCGGCCGGAAGATCAAGTCGTCATTGAAAACGATGGTAATTCCCAAAGAAAGGTTACCGAACTGCTGCTCGAACAAGTCGAATGTGCCGATGTTATTTTGATCAATAAATGTGATCTCCTCAACGACCCCAAGGACGTTCAACTTGTCGAAAGAGTAAGTAGGCGCTGATGAACGTTTCTTCGATTAACAGTTGCTGACGTACGTTGCCCTTGCGTTGTCTGTAGGTCGTGGCCAGCATTAACCCCTCCGCCAAAATCATGTCTTGCACCAGGGGAAAAGTCCCAGATCCTCTGGCTCTGGTTGCTAGTGCGAATGGAAAAGGTGCCGCGCAGTTAGCGTTCTTAGACGAACATCGCAATTTGTTGAAAGCTGCGGACGAAGACAACAAACTCGATGATGAACACCATCATGACCACGGTCATGCCCCATCCTGTACTGATGAGCACTGCACAGACCCATCTCATCACCACGACCATTCCCATGACCATGATCACCATCATGGACATGAAGCCAACGCTCATCATGACGAGTCAGACCACAGTCACTCACATGATCATGACCATTCCCCTTCGTGCGCTGTGTCCGGGTGTAACGATCCGACCCATGATCATGACCACAGCCACTCCCACAGCCATAATCATGAAGAGACTACTGCTCAAAAGCGGTTTGGGATTTCATCGTTTGTGTATCGTCGCCGTGTTCCCTTCCATCCTATCCGCTTTTCACGGTTCCTCAATAGTTTGGGAAGACTTTCGGTCTCGGGCATCTCTGGTTTGACGGTCACAGGTGACCTTGATGGGAGTAACCCATCTCTTGTCAGTGCACGTCGTGCGTTAATGCGTAGCAAGGGATTTATTTGGATGTCCACGTCTAAATCAGCGGCCTACTTCATGTCTCATGCGGGTCAATATTTGGAGCTCAACGTCTTGGGTCGTTGGTGGGCTGATATTCCAAAAGAAGAATGGCCGCAAGGTTTAGACCAAGACATTCGCACTGATTTTGATGGTCCGGATGGTGATCGTCGCCAAGAATTGGTGTTTATTGGTCAGTTCGGAAAAGAAGGTGGAAAGTCGAAGCAAGCTCTTGAGGAGGCTTTAGATGCCTGTTTATTGACGAACGAAGAGATGGCAAAGTACAAGGAGCTTGCCCCAAAAGGGGATAACGCTCTTGTTGATCACTTTGCCCCCTAAAACGCTATTTTTATCTATCCCATACCAATCTTTCTGTAAATGTTTCACTCTGACACGACAATTCAAACCTGTTAAAGTTTAAAAGGGGTTTCAATTTTCTACAGAACTACACGTTCATCGCCAAAGCTTGACGAAGCAAGTTCTTTTGTTGTATGCTGAACTTCTTCGGGAAGATAATCGTCAAGTCCACGTATAGATCACCGCGGGCATTCTTCGATCCACGCTTGGGCATACCCTCACCGACGATCTTCACCACATCGCCGCACACAGAAATATCTTCCTTTGTAATCTTGACACGGCGGCCATCGAGATGATCAATGAACTTTTCGAATCCTACCAAAGCTTCTTCCAGTGAAACAGTGATTGTTGTACGCAAGTCGTCACCATCCCGCAGGAAGCGTGGATCGGAAACTTGGCGAACAACGAATATCAAGTCACCAGGAGTGTGGCCAACTGCTTCGTCCGCCACTTGATCAAATTTAATCTTATCTCCGTCCTTCATACCCGCCTGGATATCCACGGTCAACTGAATTTCTTCCTCCTCGGTCATGCCTTTCGGGCAAGCCTTGCAAGGGGACTTCCAAGCTTTGCCACGGGCCACACAAGATGGATCGCTAACTTGGATCTGCTGAACGAATCCAGGGGCCAGCTGTTGCACACGAAGCTTCACACCAGGGCCCTGGCAATCTTGGTTCTTCTTCTCACAGCTGGACGCTTCAACACAAACAACTTGGCGAGTATACTCAACATCCAAAACTTCTCCAAGGTACAGTTGCTTCAGCGTCACTCGAATAGGAATTTCCACATTAGGCGTGCGCTGCTCCTCCTGCTGCTGGCGTCCACCACCAAATCCACCAAACCCAAAATGTTCAAAAATGTTGAAAGGGTCGGCTGCCGGTTGGTTAGCTCTGTTAATTGATCAAGTAATCGACATTTAGGGTAATAAGCCAACATCAAGAGCACACAACTGAATACATCACCTACCGTTGTTCTTGTTGCTTCACAGCCTCCTCCCCTCCTCTGTTATAAGCCTCTCTCTTCTCCGCATCGGACAAAACATCGTAAGCCTGGGCAATTTCGGCAAATTTTTGGGAAGCATCTGGAGATGGGTTCTTATCAGGATGGTACTTCAAACTCAACTTTCTGTAAGCTCGCTTGATATCTGCAGCACTGGCAGTTTTAGGGACATTGAGGATTTTGTAATAATCCTTTCCGGCAAGGGCAAACGCGAAGAGAAAGGCAATGGCAACTGCCAACTGAAGGACGAAGGACATTTTGAGGCGTTGTTTTCACTGAAAAGAGTAAATACAGCACAGAGTCTTCCTGAGAAACCTCCTGTGAAGCACAATACACCAAACAGCTGGTTAGAAGCTTGAGGCGCTTTACTTCTAAAAGTTTATGTGATGAAATTGTTCGCAATTCCAAATCTTTTTTCTAGACGCCGTCCGCCATCATGCGCCAGCAGTCAAAAATAGGACTATGCACACCGTTCGGCGTTTAAATAAGCTTCAGTTTAGTCTGTGGGGATCGAGACACGCGTCATTTGGTCGAAGGACAGGGTGTTTTGCCGTCATACTTAGCTGCAGTCGCTGTTTGACGTGATGATGATGACAATCCGAGGAGGACGCTGCATGAAAGTGAAAGCATGAAAGCATGAACGAGAAGAAAGGTTGACGAAGATGGAAGACTCAACGTGTCTTTTCGTCTTTTCCATATGATTCTATGAAAGTGGAGTCAACGAAGTATTTGACTATGCCACGTTTGCATGATTAGATTGTCGCTAAATCTGCTCTTGTTCTCTCTGCTTGGTGCATCGATGTTATTGAGGAAGTTCTCTTTCGCATTTCCTGCTTCAGGGTACGACCACTGCATACAATTTGCGTTTCTTCTGTCATGTTTCAATTAATGCTTCCTTATAGGAGTCGGCTCAGTTGCCGTCGTGTTTCTTCGGTCGTCAGAGCTTCTCACCGCGACACGATACTATTTCTCGTTCAGGATGAATTGAAGATGTCTCTTCGCAATGCATTTGGAGAAGACGTCAAAGATATTGATCCGCTTGTTTCTTCTGCTAAATCTTCTCATGGTGATTATCAATCGAATGTGGCGATGGTGTTGTCGAAACAATTAAAGATGAAGCCCGCAGCAATAGCCGAAAAGGTCATTAGTGCGCTACCTTTCGGATCGGTACTTGATCGTGCCGATGTATCTGGACCTGGTTTCATCAACCTTCACATTTCAGACTCTTTGGTCCAGCGTCGATTGTTGAGAAACTTGCAAGATAGCAGTCGACGATTTGGAATTCAGCGCTCACCAACTCCAGCCAGAGTTGTGGTCGATTTTTCCTCGCCAAATATCGCCAAGGAGATGCATGTGGTAAGATTTGTAGACATTGGACAAACTGTATCTCTACTTGTTCTAATCTTCGTTTGTTGCGTAGGGTCATTTGCGCTCAACCATTATTGGTGATTGCTTAAGTAAAGTGTTGGAATTTCTCGGACATGATGTGCTTCGGCTAAACCATGTTGGAGACTGGGGAACACAGTTTGGTATGCTTATCAGACATTTGAAGGATACTAACCCTCATTCATTGGCAACAATCGGGGAGCTGGATGTAAAGGAAGCCGCCGCAACTTTGAACATTGGGGATCTGGTGGAATTTTACAAGTCTGCAAAGAAGCGATTCGATGACGATCACAGCTTTCAAAATGCTTGCCGTCAAGAAGTCGTTCATTTACAGTCTGGTAAAGAGGATAGCCTGAAATTGTGGAAAGTGATTTGTGAAAAAAGTCGACAAGAGTTTCAAAGTATTTACGACATTCTCGGCGTGAGTTTGATTGAGAGAGGAGAGTCCTTCTACAATCCAATGCTCCCCAGCATCGTGGAAGAGCTGCAAACACGTGGTATTTTGGTTGACAGTGAAGGGGCGAAGTGTATTTTCTTGCCTGGATACAAGGGAATGGATGGCAAGCCGCTTCCTCTCATCGTTCAGAAATCCGATGGTGGGTATCTCTATGCCACGACAGACTTGGCCGCCGTTAAGCAGCGTGTGGGCACCGAGAAGGCCAATCGAATCATCTATGTTACTGATGCTGGGCAATCTCAACATTTCTCGATGGTATTCGATGCAGCGAAGGCTGCAAAATTTATTCCTGAAGATGGCAGTGTCGAGCTCTCCCACGTTCCGTTTGGGTTAGTATTGGGTGAAGATGGTAAAAAGATCAAGACCCGAGCGGGAGAGTCCGTCAAACTGCGAGAACTTCTTGATGAAGCTGTGACCTTAGCTGAAGAGGGCTTCATCGCTCGTCATAAGGCAGATGGCAATGTTGAGGAGATAAGTGAGAGCATCAAGCAAGAATTGCGAAAGAAAGCTATAATCATGGGTATTGGGGCTGTGAAGTATGCGGATCTAGCAATGAATCGTGAAAGCAACTACAAGTTTTCATTTTCGAAAATGCTATCGCTGAATGGAAACACTGCACCTTACATGATGTACGCTTTCGTTCGTATTCAAGGAATCAAGCGCAAGGCTGCCGAGGCGATTGTCGGAATAGCGACAGATAAGACTGAGGAGATTGACCACAAACTCCTTGAAGTATTCCAATCTATGAAACCGTCGGATTTGATATTTACGGAGCAAGAGGAACTAATGCTTTGCAAGCATCTTCTGCGATTCGACGAAGCACTGCTGGATGTAGCAGATAAACTCTTTCCAAACAAGGTTAGTGCTCCAATATGCTAATGTTCCTTCAGTTGTGCCTCACTTGCATTCTTCAACAGCTTGCAGATTACATATTCGACTTGTCGCAACGATTCAATCAATTTTATGAGAAATGTCCTGTTATCAAAGCTGAGACGCCGACTCAAAAGCTATCTCGGTTGGCTTTATGTCATGCAACATCTGGTAAGTACAGAAACACCCACCACTAACAATTGCGTCTGAGCGTCAACGTAACAATTAACCTGTGTGATCTTATCCATACAGATGTTCTGAAGATTAGCCTTGACCTTCTTGGCATCAATACTCTTCAGAAAATCTAACTGTCTTCCAGGAGCACTCCTGTATTCTTCGACCCTTCGTTACCCAAATTAATATCTTCTGTTAGGGCTTTTTTCGTGATGTTCACATACATACGCGTACACTGAACAGCAGAACAGTACTGTGCACAGTACATACACCCCATACTTTTGTCCTCACGACAAATGTCAACTTTGTCTGACGACATCTGGGCAGTTGGGTGCGCGGCTTGCCAACTCCAAGCCTGTCAATTGTTCTTCGTCTTCTTCGTCGATTATCAAGAGGCAACAAATTCATTAATTCAAGCGATTGTACATCGAAAAAATGGCTCGTTGCTGCGCAGTTATCAACGGAGAGGGTATTTACGGTACCCTCATCCTCCACCAGGTATTGGCGAGCACCCCGTTCGGAGACGCGTTGAGAATCGGCCTCACATGTGACACCACTTTCTAGGCTCAAGAAGAAGCCCCCACAAGCATTGATGGAACCATCAAGGGTCTTACTCCTGTAAGTTTAGTTTTCGATGTTCATCTGGGGCATCTGCCGAATTTTGCGCTGGTGCTGACATGGCGTTTTGTGGGTTGCAGGGCAAGCACGGCATTCACATCCATGTTTTTGGAGATTTCACGGAAGGCTTCGTGACGGCGGGAGGAATTTTCAACCCCTTCGGTCGCAACCACGGTGCCCCTGATGATGAGGAGCGCATGGTCGGTGATCTCGGTAAGTCTCATGGTGAACAATCGATCGAAGCACGGTTTGTGAGCTCTTATCTTCTTTTGTGCACAGGAAATATCGAGGCAGATGAGTCTGGTGTCGCCAACGTAAACATCGAAGATCGATTGGTCAAGCTGATCGGCCCTCATTCCATCATTGGCCGGTCCATCGTTATCAAGTCTGGCGAGGATGACTTGGGCAGAGGAGGTCACGAATACTCACTCAGCACAGGAAACTCCGGCCAAAGAGTTGCCGGAGGTGTTGTTGGTATTGCATCTTCTTAAGGAAGTGTTTTGTAAAATTAAGTAACTGTGAAGAGTTCGTTAACTTTGTTGTCTTGTTTCTTGTCTCGAAATCCTAGCCTTCTCACCAAATGATCAGAACAAGGTTCGCCGACGAAACATCGTGCACCTTACTTCGTAGCCAATAACAATTTGAGTCTACGCTGCAGACAGCGCTATTGAAAGAAAGGTGCTGCCTGTTTTAATTGTAATTGAGGGATGGTGAAAGAAAAAGTCAGGAAATATAACACTGTTAATGCGAATTCTTTACAGCAACACTTTACAAAACACTTCCTTAAGAAGATGCAATACCAACAACACCTCCGGCAACTCTTTGGCCGGAGTTTCCTGTGCTGAGTGAGTATTCGTGACCTCCTCTGCCCAAGTCATCCTCGCCAGACTTGATAACGATGGACCGGCCAATGATGGAATGAGGGCCGATCAGCTTGACCAATCGATCTTCGATGTTTACGTTGGCGACACCAGACTCATCTGCCTCGATATTTCCTGTGCACAAAAGAAGATAAGAGCTCACAAACCGTGCTTCGATCGATTGTTCACCATGAGACTTACCGAGATCACCGACCATGCGCTCCTCATCATCAGGGGCACCGTGGTTGCGACCGAAGGGGTTGAAAATTCCTCCCGCCGTCACGAAGCCTTCCGTGAAATCTCCAAAAACATGGATGTGAATGCCGTGCTTGCCCTGCAACCCACAAAACGCCATGTCAGCACCAGCGCAAAATTCGGCAGATGCCCCAGATGAACATCGAAAACTAAACTTACAGGAGTAAGACCCTTGATGGTTCCATCAATGCTTGTGGGGGCTTCTTCTTGAGCCTAGAAAGTGGTGTCACATGTGAGGCCGATTCTCAACGCGTCTCCGAACGGGGTGCTCGCCAATACCTGGTGGAGGATGAGGGTACCGTAAATACCCTCTCCGTTGATAACTGCGCAGCAACGAGCCATTTTTTCGATGTACAATCTCTTGAATCGATGTAGATTCTTCGCAGAACTGACGATAGAATCAGAGGAATAAAGAGTGGCCGATCGTGCCTATCGAAACCACAAATCACCAAAGCACCAGACTTCCCAGAAGGAGTTTGTGTTGTTCTTTGAGCGTTACAACTTTTGCACTGCCCATTGCCCATAGTGATTCCACGCACGATTCCACTGTGGCATTCTTCGATTCTTCGAGCTCGTTCAAGTTAGTTTGCTTAATTCATTACAATTTGAATGAGCGATATACAAATGGAAAATGTCTGAAGATCATGAACTATTTTGCGTGAAGTGTGGTCGCGATTTTGAGTTGCCTCGTCGCCACATGCTTTTCCTTGGCGACCACGACTTTTCGCCAATCCCACGGCTTTTACCTTGTCTCCATACTCTTTGTCATTCGTGCATTGAGGAACAGTATGAAAAAGATGATGCCCATACAGTATATTGTCCGAATTGCGACCACTCTGAACCAGTAAAGTTCGTCGACTTGCTTCCTCTCGATTTCACGACTTTGAAAGCGGTTGTAGCGAGCAACAATACCGAGTTGTTGGCCTGGTGTGCCAAATGTCATGATCCTGTCGCTTCTGTCTCTTGGTGCGAGTCTTGCTCATCTGCACTGTGTGAATTCCATCATCAAGACCATATTCTCAGCGTGGACACATCTCGTCATAGTGTTGCCACGTTCAAAGAATACGTGGATCAGGGAAAACATATTGAGTTCAAGTTTCCCCCAATTTCCTGTCCCCAGTGTCCGCTTCAAGATTGTTCGCTGTATTGCAATTCCTGCCTGCACTTGGTGTCTCCGAAGGCGTTCATCGAAAATCACAAGGATCATCGAGTGACGGGCTATGAAGAGACCATTCCCGAGATGGTGACAGCGGTTCAAGACACTGTGGATATATCTGATGGTAATCATATGTCGATTGGATCAAAGGTTCGAGAAATTCGGGAACGACTTGCCGCCTTGGAAGAAAACGAAACCACGAACGCTCAGTTTATAACCGAAACGTTTAATCGCATCAGGGAAACACTGAAGCAGCGCGAAACTACAATGCTTGAAAACTTATCGCGAGTGATCAGTTCTAATCGCCGAAAGCTGAAGGAGCACTTGCAAGAACTCATCTCGTTGGATGGGAAAATACAGAGAGTGACAAACTGCGGACGCTCATTGTTGCGGGATACCACACCCGGAAGTTCCAAGGTTGAACGAATGTACTTGGTGGCAGCAGCCGATTACATCGAATATCGAGGGGACTTTCTCAATGATCAACTTACGCAGCTAATGTCTGAAGTTGATTCCCTTCGCGATCCTGTCTGTCATGTGCAGTTCGTGGACGATGATCTTGATGTCTTGCGTGGCATCGTCGACCGCTTTGGTGCGATGTCTACCGGATTGGAAGACAAGGAGCCTTCACTATTCGCCCCAGAGTCCTCAGATAACGATGATGATTCGAATACGGTTCAACCTTTAACAGCGGATGAGAAGGCATTGGCGGAGGAGTTCAATATTTACTTCACAGTGAAACTAAGGTCAGTGCGTTAGTGTGATCGTGAGTCATTATGTTGATAGCGATTTTTTTGCATAGAGACCAGCCACCTTCTACATCGTTGACACGAGGGAAAATGCCCAGATCGGCGTCCGTTGTCCATGGTATCGTTATTGAGGCTCGTTTGGTGAGAAGGAAGCCGGAGTCAACTGGCGCGGCGGTTCAACATGGCAGAGGAGTTCTCCTTGGGCAGATAGAAGTCCAAGAAAGGGTAAGAAAGATAGACCATGGTCTTAAGGTTGATTGTGTTCTTATGTCCCTTATCACCACTAGGTGGACCGAGAAGTATTATCAAGGCACAAAATCAAAAGCTACTTTGAAACCGTGAAACAAGGTGGCCAATCGGTGCTGAAGGTCACCAAAGAAATTGTTCCTACATCTTAATTTTTGCCTATAATTGCGATGGTCGTCGTAGTTTGATGACTCTGTATTTATTGTACTTAGAAACAAGACAACCAGCGAACCGAATCAACTGCGTAGTATGTTTTGTTTATTCTTGATGTTCGGTGTAACTATTCATGTTGTTCACATTCGCTCGGAGTGAAGCGTTTTTCCCGAGGAACGTTTCTACATACAAACAATAGCGATGGATACGTTCGATGATTCGATGTACTCGTCAGTATAGTACGGCGCCATGTATTCCTACTGTGTAGTACTGTAACATCGCGTGGATACACAGCAAGGAGCCCGTCATCATCATCGTCATCCAGCACTGGAATCCCTCCTCGGTCCGAAGCTCGAAGCCTATATCAAAGGACTAGATCTCCATGGAACTGCTGTCCAGTGCGATCAAACTGAGTCAAAACAGGATTGGAAGTCGATTGGGTGGATTGTAATTGGGTAGGCGATGAAGGCTATTTCATACCCCCATCAAAAAACGCAACTCTTTGACACAGACAAAGAGGCATGTTCATGCTGATATGTATTTTGAGAGTGATTCTTGTCTTTCAGTTCGTTTTTAGCACTTACACTTTCATGATTCCGCGAAGATTTCTTGTAAATGGAGTTCTGTTCCGCTCAAGGCGGTGGTTGACCGGCACACAGAATCCCATCGTGTCTTTCGATGATCGAAAGGGAGGTAGAGCTTGTATGGATACTTGGATAAGTAATTTTATCAATCGTAACCTGTCTGACATAAAGTCTTTGGCGGCTTCATCACAACACGTTGGACAAACTCTTTCTTCTTTCCTTCGATTGCACTTTCCTGTCTCTGGCAAGACGGTGCAGCGTTTTTGCAACGATGGTGCGGTTAAAATCAATGGTCAATGTCGGTATCACAACTACCATTTACGGCCACACGATCAAATTGAGATCAACTTGACGTCTTTCCACCAAAGTACAATGAACTTGGTCTCGTCTCATAGATATGTTGATCGACTGCTCTCCTTCCACACGTCTCTCGTACGGAACGAGCTGAGCAACAGTCATCGTCTCAGAGTTCTCTACGAAGATGATGACATTGCGGTGGTCTTCAAACCGGCAGGAATTCATTCTTCTCCGTATGAACATACGATAAAACGGCAACTGTTTACATTGGAAGATCTCTTGCCGTTGTTTGTCCAGCCACCAACGTCGTTGGCGAGTATGCGTGAAGCACTGCTCTTTCCAAAAGTTGCTCACCGTCTTGATTATCGAGTTCCTGGATGTATAATTGCCGCCAAAACAAACCTTGCATTGGTTTCCATCAACAACCAATTCAGCCATCACACGGTATCAAAGGAGTATCGGGCTATCTTGGCGGGGTCACTAGACTTGCAGCAATTACCAAACGAATTGGTGAAGCCTATCGGCTGCAATTCGCGCGGGCCCGTATGGCTTATCTCTACATCAACATCAAACGACTCCAGATCTGTCAGGTCAACAGATATTCCTGATTCTTCGACGTCGTTATCAATGTTGCAAGTGTTGGAATCGTCCGCTTGTAACGTATACGGGTCATTACATCGCGTTTCCTTGTCGCCTATCACTGGCCGACGGCATCAACTGCGAGAGCACTGTGCACTTCTGGGGGCTCCAATCCTCGGGGATGACCTTTATCATGACATTGGCTCTTTGCCGTCGTATTCGCAACGACGACAGCGGCTGTTGGAAATGAACTCGACCCACATCGACGACGACGGCGATGATGAAGTCGTTGTCGAAGGAGATCAAGAGAGTAGCGACGTGGGAAATGCTTTGTCCAAAAGCAAAGTCCGTAAAAAGGTGGGTCTGTGCTTGATGTCGGTCGGGGTGAGCTTCCATCAACCGCATTCCACTGTGTCGGTGGAGTCCTCAATGGAGGAATGGCTACGATCGTGGTCTATGTCCTTTGCGAAGCCGGATGCATCATGCGAACAAATAGCGTTGGATCATTCTTCTGACCTTGTCACAGTTCGAATTCCTGAACTTCCGAAGTATCAGACTATCATGGAACGTGCCCGAGAAGGTGCGAAATGGCAACAACACCAGCACAACAACTCTTTGCAGTAGAATCGAAACAAGAAAAGAAACTGTTTCACATGGTGTTTTACTGGTCGACGACTGCTACTTGTGTAAATAAAATAATCAAAATTGCGCTCTTCAGAACGATCTTATCCGCTATGAGACGACTTACGCTTCAAAATCAGCGACGGTTGACGCTCGAACTTTTGATGATCGATGAAGGTTACCACGTCTTCATCTTCCATATCGGCTTGATTACCCGATGTAGAACGAGTACGGCCGTGGCGATGATGGTGGTGATGATGCTGCTGCGACTGCGTGTTGGTATTGGTGTAGTTGATGGTGGGGCTACCAGGTGACAGACGAGTCATTTCCGAGACAGTGTCACCTCCAACTTCCTCTTTGCCCGACCCACTGCGAGGCGAAGCGAAATAGGTATCCTTGATATCACGATACATTTGTCCCGTGGTGATATAGAAACCCAAGGCGGAAATGAGACCAAAGAGAATACCATCCGTAATCGAGAAGGTGAACGGCATGATCACCATCGTCAAAAATGCTGGAATCGCCTCGCTCATGTTATGCCAATCGATTTCAGGAGCTTCTGACATCATCATCGCACCAATGAGCATAGCAACAGGAGCGGTAGCCGTGACAGGGATGGATCCCAACAACGGGGCGATAGGCAACGCAATAATGAAGAGCAGACCAACCAAAATGGCGGAAATACCGGTACGACCACCTTCTTTGATTCCGGTAGCAGACTCGACGTAAACAATTATAGGAGTTCCTCCCGTGGCAGCAGATATCATGGTTCCAACTGCAACGGCAGAAAAGGTTGCTTGTGAACCAGGGACGGTGCCGTCTGGTTCCACAACATTCGCCGCCTTGGCCATTCCGAAAATAACACCACTAACATCAATCAAACCAATGAAAGTGAACGCTGCAATTCCGGGCAAGCATTTCATCAGCCGAATATCAGTAAAGGATAAGAACTGAGATACATCGATGAAAACATTCGGCAATTGAACCCACGTGGACGGGTACGACGACTCGATCACCCACGTCACCACGGTCATGACACCAATACCAATCAAAATTCCACCCTCTACTTGATGGAAGAGTAAAGAACCAATCAATATTAACCCCACCAATGGCAACCATACTTGATAGTGGGAGACGTCACCCAGGCCGACGATTGTCTCTTGATTGGGGACGACCATCTTCACTGATGTCATACCAACGAGAGCAATTTGCAGCCCCATACCAACAATGGTTCCGATTTTCACAGATCGAGGAATAAAGCTCATCAAACTTTCCGAAATTCGTGTAATAGAAAACACCAGCAGCAATGCACCAGCAATGAAAACGGATGTGAATGCTTCCTTAATGGTCAAGCCGTCACCGAAGACCATTCCATAGGTCAAATATGTCGACAAACCAACACCAGGGGCCAGTCCAAGAGGAAGGTTGCTAAAATCATCATAAAGTCATCAAGTCGTCGATGATCAGTGCTAAAACAGTGCAAGGTGACGACTGCCAATACACTCACCCGAAGTATCCCGTCAAAAAGCAACTGATTGCACTTGCAAGCGCCGTACTGACGACGATAGAGTCAGCAGGTAGCCCCAACTTGCTAAGAAGCTGAGGATTCACCAGTAAGATATAACTCATGGTGAAGAAAGTTGCAAGTGCTGCTCTGATCTCTTTCGCCAAATCGGTGTTGCGTTCTCGGAAGAGAAACTTCTCTTCCATCCATTCCTTCCACGATCGATCCGCATTCATTTCTCACTAAACTATGCTCGCAAGAAACACAAATACCGGGTACTGAATGTTTGTGCATCATTGTTCGATGTAGTTGCTTTGCCTTGATTGATTCTTTTCAAATCGACGTGCCCTCTCGTCTTCTCGACCAACCATCAATTTACCTACGTACATCTCCTGACAATTTTGATTGACCAATATATCTATTGTTCATATATTTAATGTACATTTCGTGCATCATTCGTCCTTCATTCGTTCGTTGTCTCTTCGACTTATCTGTGACGGAATTCGTTTGAATTGATATGACGACGTGTGATATACTTAAAGCAAGGAAACATCTTTAACACAGAATTCATGTGTCAAGGGAGAGAATTCTGAAAATGGCAAACCTAAACTATCGCGGTACGTTCCTTCACAGGGCTTCGATTTTAGTGTGGTCAACGGTGTGGGGGATTAACGTGAAATTTCGGTATTTTTCTCCCAACGACTCGATGGCATACTGATAAACATCAACAGATCGTTCCACTTCGAGGCCATTCGCGTAACGCTTGTTGTTTGTATCGTAATTGGGCGTGTTGGTCTGCAGCAATGCGACCAACTTATCTGGCTCCGTTTCTGCGACCACCCAACATCCCGATTCAATTTCTTCTCTCAATTGATCAGGTCTCCAACAACAGCAGCCCACAAAGAATTGGAATTCAGACTGTAAAGAAGGCTTTGAACCGATCTTGCTGAGAACTTTCTTAATCAAACCACCGGCATATAATGGCTGCGAGCAGAATGGAATCTCGAAACCGCCACAGTCGGGCAGCGTATGTAAGTACTGCAGTCGTCGTACCATTCCTCCGAAAGCAACATTGGCGTCGCCAAAACTGGCCTTCATCTCCAGCGGAAGATTAACCACTGCCGGGTGCAAAGTATGCGATGTTGGACGATTGATAACCAACCCGTAGCTCCCTTTCTCTGAGTTTTCTAATACTAAAATGACGCTTCTATGAAGAGCACCAGCCAAAAGCGGGTGTGCAACAAGAACATGTCCAGGTAGTACGTCGCTGCGTTCCTTGAACGGGATAAATCCCTTCGTTGGACCACCAATATCGTCTCGTTTGACTGTTCCGGTTATATCCCTTTTGTCGACTGCTTCTACAAGATCCTTGTAGCTCTTCCAAACGCTGGTTAATTTTCGCATCAAGGAAAGTCCCGCTTCCGTCTTAATCTGCACGCTTTCTGACGTTTGACGGCGGGCCTCGTTCCGAAGTACCTCTACAAACGCCGGAGACTGCGATGGTAGAGTGAGAACTTTGCGACCCAGAAGATTTTCTACCACTGAAGTATAGTAACCCGCAATCGGGGAAGAATCTTCCGCCAAAACAGAACGATGAAGCAAGCACTTCGAGTTCGGATTTTGATCGAACTTTCTAGCTAATCGGTAGAGCGCCCGATAAACGACGCGTTCAACCGGTGATTTCATTATAAACGGCTACCAAGTGATATAAAGTTATACATGTGACTGCTGCCCGCGTCAAAACGATGATGGCTTTGACCTTTCTGCCTCTGTGAGTCGACGAACGTTTGATCACCGAGGCCTGATCGAGTGACGAACGGCGAGTAACTCGATGCAAAACTCTCACCAAAAGATATGACTATAATCTCTTTGTAGATGAACAATATGTACAATGGCTTTGTGCGAGTTCGTCGCACAGGTAACTGACACATGCAAGTATTTTGGCTTCATTAGAGCTTCTTTATCCGCCTTCATGCCATAAACCAAATGGTTGATTGTTAAAGCGACAACAACCGCCGCATTCTTCCTTCGAATAACTGTTTCAAAGTGGGAAAATCCATTTTTTTCGGATGAGAAATTGTCTTCTCCTTTTTGTGTGTGCTGCTTTAGGCCATCAGATCTTGGCCAAAATTTCTGGGCATACGTCTGGCTCGGTTCAAGACGTTGTCAACCTATGCTACTCCTATTTAGAATCTCATTTATGTGAAGGAACAAAATGGGAAAAGCCATTCCATTTCTATCGCCCGTCGCTGGACAAATACAGTCCCGATCAATGGCTGTGGGATTCGGGTGCTCACATGATTACATGGAGCCACAAAAATGCGTCCAATTCTATCTTGGATATGCGAACGATGCTTCAATTCCAGCAATCTGATGGTCGAATTCCAGAGCAAATTTATTGGGGTCCCCGCGATGCCAAAGGCGACGCTGCCATTTTAATGCAGTACTCGAACACACAGTTCAATGACATCACGCAAATGCCCGTGTTGCCATATTCCCTCCGAGCCATATACAATGCAACTCACGATAAAGAAGTCCTCAAGGAGTTTTTGTATCCGCTGGTGAATTATTTTCAGTGGTGGAGAAACGTACGTGATTTTGGTGACGGATTGGTCGTTGTCATCCACAACTGGGAATCTGGATTGGATGGATCCCCGGCTTACGATCCTGCCTTCCATGTTTATGTGACGGAGTTGAACGAAACCAGCTTTTCTTGGCTCTACCCGAAATTTGATCAGTTGATTGGGATGTATCGCTTCTTCTACAACTGGGATATGCCTGAAATCCTTGGGCGTAAAGAAGCACCCAAAGTTCCCAGTCCTGACAAGATTGATTCGTGGTTCATGATGAAAGACTTGGCGGTGAACAGTGTCTATGCTTCGGGATGGAGAATTCTGGGTGAATTGGCCCAAGAATTGGAGGATGAAGGCACTGCAAACTACTGCTTCAGCCAATCGACTCTGTCAACCAATGCGATTCTCTCGAAAATGTGGATTCCTTCACAAAATCAATTCAACTCTCTTTACATTGACTGGGATGGTCAAGAAAAAGCCTCAATTGCAAACACCATTCAGAATCTCTTCCCTCTCTTGCTGAAAGACTTGCCCGCGGACAAGAAAACGTCCATTGTGAACCAATTGAAAGATACTACCAAGTACAATGCCCCGTACTCGGTTCCCACCGTGTCTATGGATGATCCCCAATTTTCTGCTTCGTTTGGCGTTGATTTGATGTGGCGAGGACCGGTGTGGGGATTCACTAACTGGTTTATCTTGGAAGGACTTGGCCTGCATGGAGAGCTTGATCTGCAAGCCTCCATTGTCAACAAGTGGGTTGATTTGGCGAAGCTTTCGGGAATCTGGGAGCAATACAATCCATTCACCGGCGAAGGATACGGGTAAGTTACTCCTGTCGTTTCTTTACAGATTCCATGTACTGTACTTCAACACGACGAAACTGTTTTGTAGACCGGAAGGATTGGGTATGAGCACACTTGTTTGTGATTACATTTACCGCTACGGAATGGTGTAAATCTCATTCCACCATCATTCGCTTCGCCTCTAATTCATCGGGAAGCTGTCTGACGGATTTATTTGTTTCAAGTATTTTTCGTAGCTGGCACATGACGCGTATCTGACCACAGGTGACAGGTCTGGGGGGTCTGTTGATGTGCAACTGCTGTTGTTTTGTTTTTCCTTGTGTTTCTTTCCATTCCTGTCGTTTGTGCTCGATCCCACGCAATTACTATGGCATAAACCGCGTACATATTTGTTGTGGGGGTCATTGACCATCGAAAAGTTCATCTCATTATTCAGTTTGGTACAAAGACAAGCCAAGTAGCAACCGCGCGAAACAGTTCATTCACCATGTTTTTTATAAGTATTATCGGCCCCGTTGGATCTACGCATTGGAATCCCCCAATTCACAAGAATATAGGAGTTTTTCTCTTCGCTTTCACACCTTTGGCGGCGGGTCGGGAACCGTGTTTGCAAACACCAGTGCTGACGCTACTTTGCACTGTAGCGTATGCAGTACAGCCGCACACAGAGTGCAAAATCGTGACGATGCACTCCCTTGTGTCGAATGTAAGCTACTCGCTGGTGCTCACTTTATGCTGCCATTTAGACGGCGCGGGTGGACGCCATGTGGATGGTGGTCACCAGACCGACGCAGCATCGTCAGGTAGCTCCAGAGTTTGGACACAACCAACAAGACTGTGAGGACGATTCCGGTCGTAAGAAAGACAAGATATCGAAAGAATGGCCGAGTTTCGAATCGCAAACGTAGCAATAAATACAACTGGTACCCTTCATCGACCAACTGACTCGTTGGATAAGTCGCTGATGAGGAGCTCTCTTCCTGAGTTGAAAGTGTCTGGTGGCTATGTATTTGTGGATACATGGTGACAGGACCGCCCACATCGAAGGAAAATGGTAGAGGTTGGAAATATGAGTGAAAGTGATCGTAGCACCATTGTTCATAGGGGGTCCATACGGCAGAGGAAGGGGATTGAAACTTCTGTCGTAAGAACGAAGTGCAATAGGTCTTCCCCTGACGCCGTCGCAACTCGTCAATCATCAGAAACGTCTCAGATAGAGCAGTAGAATTAGCTGCTTGTGGACTTATCCATAACCAACGACTACAAAGAGCGGCGTAAAGTATGGCGACGCTTCTGTGTGTCTCGAAGGAGGAAGGTGCGAACTGAACTTGTTTCGGTCCATCGTATATTGCCAGAATATTGCTGTCAGAGCTGAAACGGACAGAGACAGCTCTTGCTTTGTTAACGACAGTGTCACTGTCACTCAAAAGATACATTGATTTCTGGGGCCAATCAATGGAACCCATCCCATCAACGGTGTTCCAGACATCCCGGACCACGCGTTGCACGTGCGAATCTGTCACGTTGATCTCCAAAAATCTCTCGGAAACTGCAAGTTCTTGTTGACGAATAAGGTTTGATGGATCCTTCGATACTCGTGATTCGCATAAGTACACACGTCGCTTGTACGTTGATTTGCGATCAAGCATAATGGCTAGCTTTTCGTCTCCCCACGACATGCACTGATCGATATGCTTGTTGACTTGATCAGGGTTTAGAGTCCGGCAAACAAGATTGGGATCATCGCTAAACATTTGGCAAATTGGGGTAGCCATTGGCTGAGGATTTTTCTGAGTCGTTGTGGTACAAGATATGACGAGCAGAGTTCTCTTGTATGCTTTTGCCAGATGAAAGGCGCCGTTAAGTAAACGCAGTTTTGCCCAAATATTATATGGTCGTGCTTCATCTAAATCATTCTCTCTGTGGCAGCTTTCATCGACAAACACAAGTTTATGAGGGCTTGATTTGCTCAACAAATTCCAATGATGAAGATGGAACACAAGAAAACTGACAGTGATAAAGGCAACGGCGGCAAAGAGCCAGCGTTGCTTGACCATTACAACCATAGTGAACACATCCCCACACAAATATGTCCTTGAATTAATGCGTCTCAAATCATTTGTGTTGTTGGTCTTTAAGTTTCCTATGGTTGACAAAGGCATACAGTGAGTTCCGAGTTCCATTCATTCAGTTCATCACTTCATCACCGTTGGCGTAAATAAACTTGAAACGCTCCGTTGCCGACCGTTACAAGAAAACGACATTGACGTGCCCTCGTTGATGATCCATCGATCAAAAGAAAAACCTCAATCAACAGGAAAGGAAGTTCAAAAGCATCTACAATCATAATTCATTGTGGCAGAAGATATCCTCAAGTTGTCTGTTGTCATGGATGCAGAGGAGGCCCAATTTTTGTCACGATCGAAGTTATCGGAGTATCGAAATCGGGTGAATCATTATGTTGTTCTCGATAGACCTGTAACATCGTCGGGCAAACGCCTCACGCCGATCGAAAAGGCGGAACTTCTTGAATCATTGGCAACTCTGGAGTTTTATGAAGGCAATTGGCATCAGGCAGTGCAAAGTTTTCGCCAATCACTCACAGACTTCGATGAAGTGGAGGAGAGAAGAATACCCGAACAACTTGTGAGTTCGCATATATTGGTAAGAAGTCATTTCTTTATCCACAGATGAAGCTATTCGCACTCTAATGTGCATATGTCTCAGTTTGGTGTAGCGCAATTTAAAACGGGTGAACTCGAAAGCGCCCTGCTTTCCATGGAAAAGGCCGCCCAATTAGCCAAAGAAAAAGCCCTTCCTCGGCACACCGCAAAGGCTCTCTGCAACCGAGCGGTAATTTGCTGCAGACTAAGCCGCTTTTTGGAAGCAATTGCTCTCTGTCGTCAGGCCATTGAGGCTTCTGCAGAAGTCAATTACGTAGGCTCATTCGAGCACCTACAATACGCTCGCGTACTGGTCCATGCCTACATCAAGATTCGTGACTACGAAAAGGCCGAAAATGTCGTTGAATCGTTCGCGTTCTCTAAAGATGGTGAGTTGTGGAATGAGAGAATGAATACCGTTGAAATCCTTTGCTCACCCTTCGTTTGTGATGTATGTTCGTAGAGAAGATCCTTCTTCTGGGTGGCGTGTACTTTTCGGCAGGCCTCATCGCGAAAGCGGGAGAGATCTTGTTCAAGCTGATTGGGGCACAGCAAAATCAGCAAAATACAATTACAGAAGGAGGGAAACGATCGTCGATCGTGAATGCTGATGCCCTGGACAAAGCCATT
Source organism: Poteriospumella lacustris (assembly GCA_008000375.1). NCBI lineage: Eukaryota > Chrysophyceae > Chromulinales > Dinobryaceae > Poteriospumella > Poteriospumella lacustris. The sequence goes on from SMOI01000301.1 coordinate 22,817, forward strand.
GACAGTATTGGCCACGACCTGGAGCAGTGGAGTATCGCTGAATCGAAATCCGAAGCAGACTCCTTGCAAGAAAATAGCGCCGTGGAGGATCCAGAAGTCGTTCAACGCCGATTGGAGGAAGAAAATCAGTTCATTGTGAAAATTGAACGGATTGTGGAGCGGTCGATCATGTTGTACAACTCCAGTCTGTTCATGCCACATCAACCTGCCCCCGACAAAGGCGCCAAACTGAAAAATGCCAACAAAGCAGAACCACCATTGGCACTCTCCGCGCCAGCATTGCAACAGAATCTGCAACAAAGTCAACGATTACAACAGTTGGCTATGGATTCCTTGAAAATGTTTGTCCGGAAACTGCGCAAACGTCGCAGTTTAGCCTACGACGATCGCCAGTACGACGCCTTTGAGAATGTCCCGTGGAACATGTGCCCAGATCTTCTGTCCAATGATTTGTACATGTATCCTGCCGTGTGTTGGGCTATTTTACTGCAAGCCAACGCCGAACGCTTTTTGCAAGACAGTGTGCAGTTTTCGCACGGATTGAAGATCCAGCGGGGTGACGTCGTCCTGTCCACCGAAGATTACCAAGAGCAGTTGGATTCGATGGAAGCCTTTTTCGCAAAGGCCATTCAAGTCATTGAAGCCGCACGCTTTCATGGTGGATACGAAGCGGTGGATGAAGAATCCCCCGGAAAAGGAGGAAGAAGAAATCGATCGGTGATCGGCAAAAACAGTGTGTTTGGCGAGGAAGAAGCGATCAAAAATGCGGCAGCCGAATTGGCAACCTCGGTGGGTGGAGGATCATCACCGATGAAAGGTAGTGTGTTACTATCACCACCTCCTCCGAAAGATTCCCCCACCGTTGAACCCAAAACACGCCATGGTAGCACCATGTCTCGTCCCAGTAAGCGTGGAAGTGCAGCGATTACTCGTCGTGGAACGGCTACGACGGGTGCCAAGTCCACTGTCGCTCAAAGCAACGAAGAAAAAGCACCCGACGAACCACCATCCGATCCGTCGACGGAAGCCGATGCGACCACCGTCATCACGAAGATGACTAGCATGGACATGCATCTGGCCGATACGATTGACACGTCGTTGTTGAAGGATGTGTATTTGAATGTGAAGCAACTGGTGAGCATGGACAATGACATGCGCACCAATCGCTTCGTGATGTCGACGGCGAATAAGTCGTTGGTTCGACAAGGCGTCACTGAGTTCAATCCATGGACGGGACAGTTGGGCGCGACGACGCTTCTTCCTTCCATTTTTCCAACGACCAATACCGGTGTCAAGACGGAGGATCGTCCATCGAACGCCGTCGGGCAAATACGTGATCCCGACAGTTTATCCGATTCCCCCAATAAAAAGGGTGTACAAGTCGCCTACAAACCGAAGCAAGATGATCCCTTGTCGTTGCGCAGTGAAATGGTACCCACGAAATCGACGTTTGGCATCGAAGAAGCCTCCAGTTGGATCCAATGGGCTCTAGGTGCGGTCGGTGGTATTTCGTTGGGCTTCTTGGGGCACAGCTGTATGTCGGCCGAAGAATTGATGGCCTGTGTCACCGCAGACAATGAACCAAAGAAATCCAAAGTCGATGCGTTGAATGAAGCATCGTCTACCAGTGGTCCTCGTTTGACCGAAGCCTTTTTGATTGAAATTCGAAACCGTTTGTTGGAAGTGGACACCAAATTGACGTTGACCGATGAAATCGATGTCACGGGAGAGGAAGACATGGCCGTTACGGAGCCAACCATCATCGGCGAAGGTGATGCAGCGGCTACAGGAACCGGTCCCGGAACGGGAACGGGTACGACAGCGGATGCAACCACCTCTGCCGATACCACCGTAGCCAAGAAGAAGCGACGCGGGGATCATTTATTGACCTTACCCAATGGTCAATTAGAAACGCGCATCTTGCTGCTCTTCGCACTGGTGAAAGTCACCGCCGAGTTGCATTGGAAGAAAGAATTGCTTCCGTCGCTGCTTCAGTTGGAGAAAACCTTTGAAATTCTCCGACAACGGTATGGTGCATCGATTGCGTATCGCTACGAACTGTTGATCTATGGCACGATGATTCAAAAGTTCCGGTTGGAGTATGACCAGTGGCTGCTGTTGTCCTCAGACGTCATGAGTGACGGAGAACGTGCTGAAGTACTGATGCTGCAAATTCTGCCTCGTGCGAAGAAGTACTACCAAACGGCCGTGGAGATGATGACCATCATGCAAGCGGTGAATTCGAACCCCTTGGATCCCATGGCCAGGGACAATGGGCAAATGTATCTGCTGAAGGATGCCGTTCGACGGCTTACGAATGTGTACATAGGTGTGGGGAATATTCCAGTGAAAATTCAACCGCCTGGGCAGAATGCATCGTATGGCAGCAAGAAGAAGCCTCCGACAAATGAACCTCCGCCGGCACCGACCATTCAACCGCCCGGTACAGTGGAGGAATTGGAGCGGTTTTCAGAGAAAGAAGTGGAAGACAAAGAGAAAAATGACCTGAAATGGCTGCAAAAGTTTGGTAGAGCGAGAGCACAAGCAATTTACAGGAAATTTAAGAGCGAGTTTGGTGGGAAGACCTTGTCTCCCCCTCGTTCGGCGAGCATACGGCCAGATAGTGGAGCGGCGGCAGCGGCAGCTACCGTTAAAGTTTCCTTTTAAACAGGGTCGTTGTTCTGTTGTTGTTTCATGGTTAAGAATCAAGAGTATATTGATGTGATTGGTCTTTTTTTCTGTAAAAAATAAAGAAGAGGACAACTATCTTCCTGGTGTCTTCCATCTTCGACTGAGACCAAGCTCCAACGCTACCCCATACCCACTGAATTTGTATATGTGTATGCCTATGTGTATGTATACCTTTTACAATTACGGAAAAATATACACCAAACGAAGTCTACCTAGCAATGGAGAATTGGGTAGTGCTAACATCGGTTCGCAAAGGCATTCATCATTTGACAGCAGAACCTTTTGTTGATAGCGAAGTAATGGCAAAGAAAAGGCGTTACAAAAATCGATGCGCAGGAAGTTTCGGCGGTGTGGCCAAGCTGTGACAAAAAGTGGCGGCGATGAATGAAAGAAGAAGTCAAATTGTATGATCACAGTAACACTTTGTCGTATTGGAGGGGAATTCATTGTCATATCTACAGATCTTTTGTTGCGTGTCCATCATCGACGAAGGAATGTGGGGCAATGCATCAACTATTCGTCGATTGGCTTCCCAAAAAAAGCATCAACTACTGAATCTAGCCAGTGCAAGCAGTAAAAGAGCCCCTTCACGACCAAGTAGTTCTTTCGTATGTGGTGGAGCAGCTGCAATTTCCACGACGATGGTTGCCCAGTATTCGCTCTCTGAAAACTTACTTGCACAGTGCGATGCCGTGGCAGAATACGTCGACGATTCCTACAAAGTTCTAAGAATACGAGCCGAAGCCACAATAGTGATCCCGTCGATTTGGGAATCATACTGGGAGTGGGTTTCGACGGTAGTTTCCCGATTACTGACATTGATTGCGGCATACTTCCCATCGGCAGTGGCCTTGCCGCTCTTGCTTCATCCGGACGAGAAGTATCGCGAATGTTGGTGGAAGCTTTTCACTGCTGCCATTCAATCAAGTGGACCCTGCAGTGTAAAACTAGCACAATGGGCATCCACGCGAACAGACCTCTTTCCTGAAGTCGTATGCCGACATTTCAAAGATTTACAGTCCAACCAGGATCAACCGAATTGGGACGACATCGAAAGAGTTTTCGTCCACCATTACGGTCCTGATTGGAATGAAAAGCTGCAACTAGAACGTGATATTGAGGGGAACATCAAAGTTCTTGGAGGTGGCTGCGTCGCGAAAGTTCTCCGAGGCAAACTGACATCGGCAGATCCCAAGTTGAACGGCAGTGACATTGCGGTGAAAGTGATCCATCGCAACGTGAAGAAAAGCATCCTGGCCGATTTGGCGCTTCTCCGATCGTTTGCAAGCATCTTGGAGTCATGTGTTCCCAGTATCAAGCAGATTTCGTTGTTGGACAGTGTCGAAGAGTTTTCACGGATGATGCTAGAACAAGTCGATATGCGTACCGAAGCGCGTCATTTGGATCGTTTCCGGAAGAATTTTAACGAAACTCAATGTGGAAAAGCCTACGACGACATGATATTGCATGGAAAAATTGCCGCCAACATTCATTTCCCTGCTCCGTATTGGGAGTACACCAACGAAGATGTGCTGGTAGAGTCGTATACACCCGGTGACCTGATCCGTGATTACATGGTCCTTGCCGATGCGAAGCATAAGAAAGAAATCGCCAGCATTGGATTACACACGATTTTCAAGATGATTTTCTTGGACAACTTCATTCATGCAGGTACGTGTGCGTGTGTGTGTGTGTGTCGCTCGGTGGTGTCGCCTGGTCCCATTCTAACGCTGCGGCGGTGTTCGTTCGTTCCTGTGTGTCTGTGTTAGATCTGCACCCTGGAAATATAGTTTTGTTGCCAACGATGGACAGCCAAGCCCATTTGGCATTCATTGATGCCGGTTTAGCCGTGGAGCTTGAGAAAGAAGATCGCCGGAACTTGGTGGATTTGTTCAAAGCGGTGATTCACAACGATGGTTATGCAGTGGGGAAATTGATGATCGATCGGTCACGAGACGCTTCGAAAGTCATTGATGGCGACATCTTCGCTGCAGAAATGAAGGCAGTGGTGAATGAAGTGCATCAAGTAGGTCTGGACTTAGGCAAGATCAGTATCAGTCAACTACTGCAGCGGGTATTGATGCTGTGCTATCAACATCAAGTGAAATTGGAGCCTCGGTATGCGACGGTCATCATCGCCCTTGGGGTGGTGGAAGGATTAGGTCGTCAACTTGACCCTGAAGTGGATATTCTTAAACGTGCAGCACCTTATGTCATGAAGGCTTCTCTAATGCTGGCCGGTGACTATCTGATGCACAAGGCATAATAATCACATTGAATCAGTGCTTTGCCCCCGATTCCCCTCTCCTCTATTTAAATTTAGCTATCCGTTCAGCGAGTTTTCATGTTTCCTCACTCGGATATGGTGCTCTAAAGCTGATGAGATAGCCACCATTGATCTTCGTACTCTCTGTAAATGGATAACAATGCCGTTCGTCACCTGCGACTCGAAATTTGTAACGCCTTCTGCCGTTTCACCCGTGCGCCTGGTGCGTCTTGTCTGCAACGGAAGCACCGAAAAGACGAAAAGATGACAAAAGAAGTTGTGATGCAACTGTTCCACCTATCGCACATTATTGAGTGGGAAGTGTTGATCACCAACTCATAGAAGAATAAAAAAGAAACGGAAGATCCAGCTTGAGGGGTGTGAAAATGTTTTTCTACTAGATTTCATCGCTGTTGTCGAGTAACATAGTGTGCAATCAGTATGTCGAGTAAGAAGAAACCATCGCCAAAGAAGGGCACGGGGGATAGCGCTCGGAAGTTTACCATTATTGACAGAAATCGACAACCTTCCGCGCCGACAGTATCTGGTAATTCTGCTGGCAAACCTCGGACCGTATCAACTGATGAAGATTTGCATTATTCCGACGATTTCGATGAGCATGATATCCCTCAGGACTCGAACAATCCGCTGTTCTTTGTGGGAACCTCTATCGATGAGTTGATTCATCCTCTTGACGAGTTCACCGACCAAGTTCATGATGGAAGTCATGACCACGACGATGAGGAAGACATCTACGACGAATCATTCGACAACGCATCGCTACCTACTAGTCCAACCAAATACCGCAGTGAACACAAAGATAAAGACGGCACTTCTGATGAGGAGGACAAAGATTTACGCCAATTGTCGAGTGTCACGTTCGGCGAGGAAGACAGTGACATTCCGTACGAACCCAACAGCAACAGTGATGTTCGCGGGTCTTCCGCCCATCGGGCAAGTTCCCAACAAACGGTCAAACGTGTATTCACCGCTCCGAAGCACCGAATGATCGTCACACCAGCACGTTCTGTCGCATCTTCCAATGGTCGATCTCAATCGCAGCCGGACAGCAACTCACAGCGATCGCGTATTCCGCGACCTCCGAAATCCGATGAACCACGATCATCGAAGGCGGTCAAAGCGGGTGTGAAGTTTGAGCGGATACGTATCGGTGGCGCTCCAAGTGGAAGCACTTCTCCTCGCGCAGCTATCAAAGCGGATCCTTCCCTTCCAACGGTTGGAGATGCGTCGAAAAGTGTCGCGTCGTCGCATTATGCGAGTAGCAAGGGAACGCTTCCGACGAAAGGCAGCAGTACCGTGGTGACGACCAAATACGGTGCACCCAGTGATCATGGCAGTATATTTCATGCACAGCAGCGTTGGCATGAAGCGGAATTACAGCGTCAATTGCAAGTGGCGAACAAGCGAGTGGAAGACTATCGTCGGGCCAACGAGATATTGCAAGAGAAATTGGATGCCTCCAACGTGCAAGTGACCATGGATCAACTCAAATACGAATTGGCATCCAAGAACAGACAAATCAAAGAATTGCAGAAAGAAAACCACGATTTAAAGTTTCTGGCTCGGTATCAACAAAAGGAGCTGGTGGATCAAGACCTGAAAGACAACTACGATACGAAGATGTCCCAAGAAAAGTACATCGAACTTCTCTCCCTACACATCAGCAAGTTGCGTCAACGGGTAGCAGAACAACGGGTGGCCGAAGAAAAGCACATCGAAGATTGGGAAGCGTCACAGAGTACCATCAAGAAATTACGTGGCAAAATCACCAAGCTGAAACGTACGATCGACCAACAAAAGGAAGAGCTCAGTGACCTAAAGGCACCTGCCGTCGCGGCGACGGATGAAGACAACCAGACATTGGCAAATGAATCCACAATGGCTCCTCCGTCTGAAGTGCCAGTATCTGCCACAGCATCCGTAGGGAATATGTCCTCGCTGCTACATGAAGAAGGAAGCTTAGCGAGTCATCTGGCCGACTACGTGGGCAGCAAGGTCGAACGACGATATTTGGCCAAAATCCAAGTCCTCAAACGTGACTTGGAAACTGCCCGACACGAAGCGGAAGACGCCACAAGCATGCAAAAGAATCTCGAGCATGAACTAGAGCGACGTGAGTTGTTGGTCCGACGACAGAACCACGAGCTACGTGACCTCAAAGGCAAATACGAAGAACTCACCGCGCAATACAAACAACTGTTTCATGGCTGCGAAATGTTCTTGGGCGATTCCTCTGCACGACAAGTCAAGAAACCGGTACCCAAACCACTAACACCTCCACCACCAACTCCCCCAACCGCACCGGAAGTGATTGTCCCTGTCCTGGAAGCTCCTGTCGTCGCGCCGACGATGGGAAAGGCTGCCATTCTCGCTGGTGACGAAGAAATCTACGACGATGACAGTGGTGTGGCGGACATTCAAGGAATTGATGTAGATGTGGCCTTTGATCGAGCTCTTTCAACGGAGGAGCCGACGAGCTACTTCTTCCTCACGGAAAGTGAGGATGTAGTGGCGGAGAGTAATCTGGGCGCATCGGTACCTCAACAGGCTCTCTGTGCCGACACCGCAGAACCCACAGCGACAGAAGCGCTTCTTGTGGAAACTTGAAATGCAGTTCCTTCGAAACATCCAAATGGCTGGCATTGACGATGAGGCTTTCGGGATGTTCGCTAATGAGGAACTATCTGCAGTCCTTCTATTCTCTTTCTTTTTCTCTTTTCTTTTTGCTCTTTTGTTTGTTTCGCGGCGCCTTGCTGTCGACGCGTCGTTTTAGTATTTTTTGTTTTGTAAGTAGACCCCAGAAATATTTCACATTCCAAGTAACGCAAAGTTCTACACAATGCTATGCTTAGCCAAACAAGCGACACTCATACCGACGTGTGCAACTCTCGACACCACCAAAGTGGAAGTCAGGTCACCGTGGCGCCAGACGTTTTCGACGTGAAGATCTACTTCGACAGGGTCTTCGACACGACCAAGGGCTATCTCATGGCCTTCTACACGGTCATCATCAAGGATGGCGCTCAGGAATAGTCGAATAGTCGATGCTCCGCTGTTGGGGATTGGGGATTGGAGGGGGTGGCGGGGGGGGGGGAGGAACACATGGCGGTTTCGTGTTTCGGTTGACGCATGATGATGATGACGACAGGGCTTTTGAATCAGCCGCCCCATTTGATGGGCATGGAGGTGTATATTGAACATTAGAATAAAGTGGAACAGTGCTTGCAAGGAAGCAGGCTTTTGTCCTTCTCTCACAAGTTATTGTCCTTGTTTGCATTCCCCTATCTCGATTGAGAGATACCGGTGAGACAGTCGCCATTCGTTTGCGGGTAGTGTACAGAGCATCTGACCACTACATGGTTCAACGAACCTTAGTGCAAAGATGGACGAATTCTCCGGTATCACTGTTCTGATCACTGGCATTGAGCGATTGGCAGCTATTCTGGATACATTTTCTCCCACACATGATTGCATTAGCCCGCTTAGTTTGGAAGATGTTGCCGATCATTACGCGACGATGATCGAGGTCATGGAAGCCCCCGAGAGTTTGAAGGATTTGGGCGATTTTGGTGTTCTAATCTTAGAAAATGGTCAAGACATCGTCCTTCCTCTTTCAGCTTTTGAACCCATCAAAATCACCATCGATGAGTTGGAGGAGAGTAGAAATTTCGACATGAAAGCAGATGCCCATATGAATCCTTCCGCAGCGCTGGCTCGGAATTTAGCCGCTGAACTCATACAAGCAGCTTACAGGTACTTCAGCGGCCTTGCTTCCGAACGCCATAGATTGGCATTAACGTCATTACGATTCTACACAGACATTTTCGAGCCCGTCAACACGGAAAACAGCTGCGGCGGAAACTGTCTTCGGAAAACACAGTGAAGCATTTCGCGGCTCAAACGATCACTCAAAATCTAAAGAGGTACCGTCGTACCATCCCCCTGTGTAGAGTACCGCTGTACGTATGTCGCATCATATGTGTTGTTCCTTGTGCAGGGTCTTGAAACGCAACAAGAGTAAATCGTCACAAGGTTCGCTGCAACTGTCAACGCAGCCTGCCGACGATGAATCATTGCCCACAGCCAGTCAGTCCATCGCTTCTGCTCGGATACAGGCCCCCGACATAGAGGCTACCACTCCATCTGTTTCACAGCAGACGGAGAGGCCTCCCCATGTCTCCCCCGCGAAGCACCACGTGCCGATCATCGCATCCCTCGCGAACGTTCTCGAGATCAAAGATGTCTCCGTTCATGCCGTACCGAATGTCGTTTGGAATGACAAGAATAGCTTGTATATTGGCTTTCACGTCCATGATTTCCATTTCCGATTGCGTACACAACACGGAGCCGGTGCGGAAACGAGTTGGGCCGGTGTCCTCTGCCGCCTGGGCCTGCAGCAACTGTTGTCGAAGAACGGCAAGGACACCAAATTGATCATCGAGCTGTACAACGAACATCTCGCGATCAAGGACAAGTTGATCGGTCAATGTGAAGTCGCCTGTTCACAGATTCTCGATCAAGTGATGAGCGATGCCCACGTCGACATTTCCGCCGAGTTCTACGAGCCCGCGGCGTCCTCGTCGGCGTCACTGAACAACAGTCGGAAACCTCGTGGTACATTTGCCTGTACGTTTCATTTAGCAGATGGTGTACCGAGTCAGTCCAATTGGCATCCAGACAATGACGCCAAGGGCGATTCAGTGCCGCCTACCGCACGGTCCCGCGTCGTTGATGTCGCCGCAGACTCGATCCCTGAAATCAATGGTGTGACCCCGCGAACCATTCGGGCAGCCGCCGATGTGCTCAGTGCCTGGGAAGACAACAACAGCAAGCCGCAGGCCAACAAATCGGCCGCGAAAAGGAAAATCGACGCGTCATTGCCTCGTCCACAGGCGACCAAGGCGACGACGACGACAACGACGAAACCGCCGAGCAAAGTCTCCAGCCGATTGATGACCGGTATCAGTTTAGCACGGGAGCCAAGCAGCAGTACCGATCATCCTACCGGCGCAAATGCCCATGGTCATCCAGAGGACGACGAAGACCTGGCGCCGCCATCGGGACTCAGCACCGCGCGGCTGTCGAATATCACCGACGACGAGAATCTCACCGCTCACGATCAACCGGCCACCAGTGCCACCTCCGTCACGAGCGGCTCACGTCGTGTTCATGAATATCATCACACGAAACCCTCTGCCGCCACTGCTGCCACTGCCAGTGGACACACCCGTCGCATGTCGTCGTCATCGGGGAGCAAACATTCCAAGCGCATTCACAGCGACGTGTACAACTCGCGACAAGGCTATCTACCACCGACGTCAGCTGCCACTGCTACCACCGCCACGACTGTCGCCGCCGCCGCCGCCGCCACGGTGGTGCCAGTCATAGTGGACGTGGAGAGCTTCTTCGACAAATGCTATCTCATGGCCTTCCACACGGTCTGTGCCAAACTGGAGATGTCGGCACGCGAAGTGGTGATTCTGTTGGATTCGCTGGGGCACGCGGTCGCCCCCCATTGGCTCGAAGACGCCGCCACTACGATGATCCTCCCAGGTGGTTTGTTGTCGTCGAGTGCGTCGTCCACGGCGAATCACTCGCAATCGATGGCCTCGTTGCCCTTTCCCACGGTCACGCTCCCGATCACTCATCCCGCGGCCTTTGCCGACGCGATCAGCCAGTACGTCCAGCAGTATCCGGACTTGCTGGACCCAGCGCACTTCTTCGCGTTCACGTTGGACCATGCCTCGTTGGCCATTGCGCATCTCCTACGACTGATCAAGGGCCAGTACGCCACCGTCCGCGAGCAGATCTTTCGTGCGTCGAATCACTTGGCCGATCGCACCGCTCCAACGGCCGCACTGTCGGGGACGCGCCGAGGCAGTGTAGCCCGCGCTGCGGCTGGGGGAATGACGCTGCGTCCGCAGCAGTACGATCAAGCGACGTGTCAGCGGCTGCTCCAGGCGATGGAGATGCCCGCGGCGATGGCAGAGATCGCCCACAGCGGCATCGTTCTCTTCCATTTGGACGCGTTGCAGACACAGGGCAGCAGTGCCTCGGCGTTGCCCACGCTGTCCTCGTTTGCCCATCGCATCTCGAGCATGGACTCCGTCCTGTCGGCCAGTGGACCGCCGATGGGCCACTCGTCGTCCTCGACGTCGGCGATGATGGCGACCATTCCCGTGCGTCATCTGTTGAAATCGTCGTTGAAACGCGCACGGTTCACGGTCTATCAGACGGCATTGCGACTGGTCGACGCGATGTGGGACCAGGGGGCACGACCGTGGGACCCGTACCCACCGAACGGTGCGCGATCGTCGTCGTCCGCGACGGGCACTTCGGACGGACCGGCGCAGGTCAACGCGTTGGGAGGAGGCGGAGGAGGAGGCGGAGGAGGCACCGCCGCTGCAGCAGTGGCTGCCTCATCGGTGGCCATGAAGCGTCGTAAGAGCCTCGCTACGGCGACGTCGTCGTCTTCGTCCACGTCGACGGGCAGCAGCTTCATCATCGCGGAGGCCGGCAAGCTCTTCGAAGCGCTGGTACCGCTCAACCGCGCCTACGGCCTGGGCTACACGCTGCAGGATCTGTCGCAGATCGCCAACACCGTCGGTGGCTTCCTGTGTCTCAAGGAGACGCAACAGACGACGACGACGACGGCGACACCCGCCGCGCCATCACCGAGCCTCGTCGTCGTCAAGGTGCTCTTCCCCTCGCGGGAGATCAAACAACACGCGGTGCAGGCCCTGGCCACGCTCACGGCGCCTACCGGACTGGTCCAACTGCGCGCACGTGGCCCGGTCGCAGCGGCCGCGGCGATCAAAGCGGACACGGACAGCCACGTGTTGTCCCTACGCGACGACGTCATCGATCAACTGACGACGGCGACGATGACGGCGACGGGTGAGGACAAAGCTGCCACCGCCATCGACGTCGACGTGCTCGTGTGTCTCCCACGCACCTGTTTGGATTCCACGTCGATTGGCGTGAGCAAACTGCTGCGCATGAGTCGTGGGACGTTGGACCACGACGACGTCCAGTTGGGGATGCGGTTGCGCGTCGTGGACATCGCCACGCTGCAGCGCCTCTGCGAACGATACGAGTGGTACGACCGCCCGACGCCCGCGACGCTGCAGCAACTCGCCGGCCACCGGGTGGAAGTCGTGTCGGTGGCCGAGCTGGCGAGCAAAGGGCGCATCGGCGTCAAATTGCTACGCGACGAACACGTCTGCGACGCGTTGCCGTTGGAAGCGTTCACGAAACTGCCGACCAACGCGACGAACGTGTCGGCGTTGGAGGCGGAGGCCATCATCGGTGCCAACGGCGATGCAGCCGACGCGCCGGTGGGCGATGCCGCGTCCGCGTCGGCGTCGGCGGCGGGTGAAGCGAAGAAGAGCGGACGGCGGAAGTCGCGTCTACGTCACCGCCGCAGCAGCAAAGACGGTTCGAAGGAGCCCGGTGCAGCGGCGACGACCGCGACGCTGCTCGCGGATTTAGCGGCGATGCAAAATCGTGCAGAGCGACAGGCGCCGCCCACGACGACGACGACGACGACGACGACCGCTGCGTCCGCGGCCATCGCTGCGCAGCCATCTGCCGGCGACGAAACGCTACCGCCCAGCTCGAGCTCGGCGGGACCGTCAAAAGCCGCCGCATCGACCAAGAAACGCAACGCGTGGGCCGCCGAACCGACTGTAGCTGCAGCGGCAGCGACCGTCGCCGCGAAACCGACGGCGACCAGTGTCGCACCGACGGTCGTCGAAGATCTCGAAGCGATGAACGGCGACGATGTCGACGGGGAGGGCCACGACGACTTCGACGACTACGACGACGGTGGCGACGGTGACGACGACGGTGGCCATCGCGAGCGGCGAGAAACGATACCCGCCCCGATGGAGGTGCGCGTCTCGTCGCCGCGCGTCTCCAGTGTCGATCGTTCGCATCGCGTTCGTCCCACGTCGGCCGTCGCCCCGGTGACCGGTGGCAGCGCTCGTGTGTCGCAGGCGAAGCTTCGTCCGTCGTCGGCGGGTGCGACCCACCGCGGTGCCCAGCCACCGACGACGACGAAACGGACAGCGGCGATGAGTCCCCCCTCGCCGCAGGACAAGGACTATTCGTGGCTCAAGTCGCCCAAGAGCCTCGTGGACGAGCGCCTCGCCGCCGTGCAGCCCACACCGCCCGCAGTAGTACCGAGGAGCCTCGCCGAAGTGCTTCAAAGCGAAGGCGCTGCTGACCATGCGGCGGCGGCGGCGGCGGCGGCGGCGCCACCCGGCGCAGGTCCTACGCCGTCGCAGGTCGTCTACCGCAGCCAGAAGTCGGTGGCGGCACCGACCTCGTCATCGTCTGGACGTCGCACAGCTGCCCCGCTGCGTCAATGGCAGCCGCAGTTCCGCACCGACGAGGCGGAATATACCGCAGGCGTCTACGTCTACCCGCCGCACGACGACCACGACCACGCCGCTCGCGAAGGCCACGGCGCGGCGGAGGACGTCGTCGAGGATCGCCGGCCATCGCCGGCGGCCGCGTCGCCCACTGGGCACCCCGCCGAGCATCACTTCACCACCTTCGAACTGCCCCTGCCCCCCGCCGGCGACGCAGCCCACGCGAAGCCATCGCCGTTGCGTCGTCCATCGTCAGCGACCGGTGGCGGCGGCGGCGGCGGTGGTGGTGGCGTGACGGCGACATCGCCCGCGGCGGTGCAACGCGTAGCACAGAAACTCAAAGAACGACAACGGCAAGAGCGCGACGCGGCAGCACACGAGCGACACACGAAGACGACGCCGTATCAAAAGTATCACGAGTCACCGCCGTCGTCACCACCGACGGACGGTGGATGGGGACTCGCCGGGGTCGGGTACACCGGCGGCGGTGGTCGGAAAGACACCGCGGCGTATGAGTTCACACTGGACGAAGGATTTCTGGAGGATCCCGCGCTTCGTGAACGACAGCGAAAGGTTCAACAAGTGCGAGGCCAGCAAACACATCACCATTCGAAAGAGGCGTCGAAAGCGACGTTGAAACAGCTGTTTGGTATCAACGTGAACGATCACAAACCGGTCGCGTCCGACGACGATGAAGAAGCGCCGAGGCCTCGACCGGGGGTGGATGCGACCATGTTAGGCGATCCGAAAGAGCACGACGGTGATGGAGCTCACGCTCAGAAGAGGCCGCAATCGTCGTCGAATACGAAACGAAAGCGTCCCACCCCGGCCACGGCGACACGACCATCATCATCGGCGGTGGCGGCTCCTACTGGTGGGGCCGTGGACGCGACGTCCCCACCGGCGTCGCCCAATGCAGAGCGGTATCGTGACATAGAAACGGCTCGTACCACGAAGGAGGCGGCATACAAGGAGAAGTACCTGCTGAAGCAGTTGAAGAAGCTCAGTGTGTAGCCCCCCCCTCCCGCTTCCGTCTGGGCCTCTGGGCCTACCCCCCCCCCCGTCTGTCACACACGTATCGTTCTCGCCGCCCCCTCTCCCTCCCCACTCTCCACAACGAGGACACCCCTTTGTAAATAGTATCTACACCTTCTACCCCACCTTCTACCCCCCCCCCCCCCCCCCCCCCAACCCCCCCCCCCCCCCCCCCCCCCCCCCCCCCCCCCCCCCCCCCCCCCCCCCCCCCCCCCCCCCCCCCCCCCCCCCC